>JBAGKK010528831.1:0-12702 GCA_037177015.1 Euceroptres primus | reverse complement strand
AATATCGTATGTAACTCGTGCGTACGGTTTTACCCACTTGTGGTGATCGCGTGTGTAAAACCGCATTTTACGCACATACTATTTACAAATTGAGAAGTCGCTCCTGTCAAAAGTGACCTTATTAATATCATGTACCATAAAAATTATATTTACGTATTCCTACTTTGAATTTCATTACATTTCACTTACATAAATTATTTTGTCTTTAGTTTTGTTGCAGAAATTCAAGATATGTTTAGTACCATGATCAGCATGCAATTTTTTGTAAACTGTTTCATCATTTGTCTAGCGACATTTAACATATCACAGGTGCTTAATTTTTAGTTAATAAATTATTAAATAAATGAGTTAATTAATGAATTTCCGTTATGAAAATTACAAAATGAAATTTCTACTTTTAATAATAAAATTAAAATTAATAATATTTTTCATAATAGCTAACAACATATGTTCCAGCTGAATTAGTTGGAAATATTTCATATACATGCTGTATGATATATCAAATTTTTATTTTTTGTTGGAATGGCAACGAACTCTTCCTACAGGTAAGAGTACCTTTTTTATTAAAAGCGTTTTCAATTTTTCAAATTCTTTTTCAAATTCAAAGCGTTTATTACAATTTTTCAAATTCTGGTTTCTCCTTTTCGTTCAAATATGTGTAAATTTATTTTTCTTATTGTTTTAAAGAATCAAAGTTTGGCCTTGGCAGTCTACATGGGAAAATGGTGGGATTTAAGTGAACGTTACAAACGTGCTTTGCATATTGTAATGCTCAGAACTCGTCTACCTCTTATTCTGACAGCTGGATTTTTAATGTCATTGACAGTTCCAACATTCATGGCAGTAAGTTTTAATATTAGAAAAACACTTCAATTATTAGGTATGTAGTTCGTAAAAAATGTTTGTTGAAGTTTCATTAGTTTATAATTTATTCAAATGACTCTAAACTCATGGAACTCGTTATATTTTATTAATTTTTATTTTCATATGTAATTATTACATGTGAAAATAAAAATTAATAAAATATGTATTAATAATTTTTTTCAGATAATACAAACGTCGTACTCTTTATTTACACTTCTTCGGAGTCATTCAGCATCAAATGATACTTGAGTCAATGGTGCAACAAAGATACATTATATATACTAATTCTTAAATTCTAGAAACCTTTCATCCTTTCAAAAATTGTTATTTAAATAAGTGACTAATGTGAAAATGAGTAGACATGTATAAAAACTGTAATTAGGATATGTGGTACTAATTATCTGTCTATCAATGTATAACAAAATTTGTGAGTATAGGAAGCGTATATGTATTTAAAAGTTAATAAATATTTCTGCAGAATATAGGTATTTTATAAAATGAAGTTAAACAACAGATCTGTAATTAGGGCCTAAATTATAATCTGGTACTTAATTTAATTATAAACTATTAAGTAGAATCGCAATTACTGATTGGCAATTACGAGATAATGTTCTGTTAGGGAATTATCAAATTATTAAATTACCTTCCAGCTTGTAACCCTCGTCAATAATAAAATAAAAGATTCTGAGGGTTGCATTATAATATTAGAGTCTCCTATATTGTGATGAAATCAGTCAGTCTTGAAAAGTGGAATTCGCAGAAGCTTCTTATCAGTGATCCACTGGGAATAGTCTAGTTATTTACTGTATTAGTAATTTTGATATGGAATTATAATAATATTAATAAATAAAGCGTCGTATTATAATAATATCATCTAAATTTTAAATAAAATGGATACAGACAAGTCCAAAACGATTTTAAAATCAATAAAACCAAACTTCCATTTGAATGTGAGCATTGAAATAAATCGTTATTTAGGAAATTGGCCACCTCAGGGAACGAAACATCGATTTGCATATTTTATATTTACTATTTTGATGTTTATATTTATTAGTGGACATTTAATTCTCCAGGAGGTTCTAAATTTGATTATGAATAGTGAAAATGTCGCAAAGATAATCTCTCAAACTCCACTTATGATGACGAATGTAGTTTATATTTATAAGGTACTACACAAGTTTCTTATTTTCAAAATTTCCTATATTCTTTTATTTTTTCATGAGATAAATTAACAAAATAAATATTTGTTTATTATTTTGTCAAAAAGAAAAAAAATCATTCATAATTTATCAGTGCAAACTGATAAAATCATTCTTATTTTTTAAGTATCAAAAAGAAAGAAAATCATTCATAATTTATCAGTGCAAACTTACTTGTATATCATTCTTATTTTTTCAGTATTTTCTCGTTATGCTATATCAAGAGCGGATTCAAAAATTACTGGAAATCACAAACGGACCTATTTTCAGTAAAAACAATGTCAGGTATACTTATTTTTACACAGGATACTTATACAATAAGTTTTATCCTCATTATTGACTAAATTGATTTATACAATTTAATATTAATTAAATAGAGAAAAAGTATTCATTACATAGAGAAAAAGAATGTACTAAATTAACAAGATTCATCAGCTAAAATATAGGGACAGCAAATTTTTTTCTGTAACATATTATTTTTAGAAAAAAATCATCTGTTATCCCTATTTTTAGCTCTTGTTAATTTAGCCGCTTTTTTGCACGTAAGATGAATTTTCCTTCTGGATGAATACAAAATTGTTTAAGTCAATGATGTTTTTTTGCAGAAAAAAAATTACTTAGGTATCTAAGTTTATTTTGATTTTTATAGAATATTTTTATTTTATTTTAGATATGAACGAATTGTGACCTGGTATGCATGGCATGGTATATTTCACCTTATAGCCTATCTAACTTTAGGTGAATTGGGAGTTATTTTATGGGGTTGTACACCAATACCTGATTATCTAGTTGGAAAAAATCATCTTCCATTGGATGGCTGGTTCCCTTATGATTTTATAAAATCACCAGTCTTTGAAATCACTTGGTCGCAACAGGTTAAAATTTATAATACTATATTTACTTTTTATACGCAAATAATTATTTCAAGATTCTATTTTAGAAATACCTAAAGTTTTATATCTTACAATTTTATAAATTATATTCAAGTATTGGTTCTGGAGAATTTATTTCTCTAATAGTACACTTCTTTTATTTTATTTTATTTCTCTCACTTTTAAGATAAAATTATATAACTTACAAATATAATCTACAATGATGTTAAAAAAAAATTTTAACATCAATTACAAATATAATATTATCAAATTTTTCTTTGATAGATAATGGCTGTTATGCTCTGTTGCATGAGTAACGTGTCAATGGATGTTCTAATCACAGGTTTCATGAATGTAGCTTCTTGCCAATTCGAATTATTAAAATGGAATATTTCTACAATAGGAGACAATAAAAAACAAGATGAAAAATATTCACCTTATTTATCGAAAAAGTTTGATGATCAAATTTACAAAGAAATTTGTGAGTGCATTCAACACAATAATGCGATATTTGAGTGAGTATAACTATTTTTTTTTCAAATTAAGGGTATGTGATATATAATGACGTCACGAATTACCGATCGACTTTTTATTTACATTCAGCGGGTTTATTAAGAGAGAAATTCAAATATAATGCTGAAATTTAAGCAAATAATAAGGAATATATCATGGGAATATACCATCATCTTAAGGAACAAAATTCGCTATCAATTATGAAGATTGAATCAGAATTACGATTTTTTTCTAAAGCGAAAGGAAACCTCAAATAAATAATATTAAATAAACAATTTTAGATTCAACTATTTTTTCTATGTCGCACATTCATTTCTCTTTTAAAATTTATTATATTTAACAATATGGTAATTTTCCTCGATTTTATAAACCTAGATTACAAATTTGAGGTACGATTAGAGGTGAACATCTTTAAGGGTATGTGATACACAATGACGTCACGAATTACCGACCGATTTTTTATTTAAATTAAGCGGGTTTATTAAGAGAGAAGTGCAAATATAATGCTGAAATTTTTGGAAATCATAAAGAATATATTTAGGCTTCAATGTCTAGTGCGTTTTAGTTTTTATTTCGAAAAAAAAATGTTTCAAAAATAATTTTTTTTTCAAAATAAAAATTGAAACATACCATACATCGATTCCTTAATATATTCTTTATTATTTCCTCAAATTTCAGCATTATATTTGCATTTCTGTCTTAACAAACCTACTGAATATAAATAAAAAATCGGTCGGTAATTTGTGACATCATTATGTATTAAATGCCCTTAATACAAAAAAATTAATTTTTTCCCGGGTGGGATAAAATTCATTGAATAATTAATTTTTTATCACATTTTTATCTTTATATTAAAATTGAAAATACACTGAGAACAACATTTGTTGGATCCAATTAAAAATAATACAAAAAAAAAGAATTTACTAAACTTATTTTTAAACAAATTTTGATAAATAAATTTTTTTTGAATCAAATAAATCGTGTCCTCTTTTATACTTAATTGTATAGAATTTTCAAGGGGAAATTTCGTTTGTATTTAGTTTTGTTGCAGAAGTTCAAGATATGTTTGGTTCTGTAATCTGCATGCAATTATTTGTTAATTGTCTCATAATTTGCTTAACAACATTTAAGATATCACAGGTACGTAATTTCTAGTTGATAAATAAATAAATAATAATTAAATTTATTTATTTCCGTTATGAAAATTAGGAAATGAAATTTTTTATTCTAATAATAAAATTAAAATTTATAACAATATTTTTTTATAATAGCTAACAACATACGTTGCAGCTGAATTAGTTGGAAATATTTCATACACATGCTGTATGATGTATCAAATATTTATTTTCTGTTGGCATGGCAATGAATTGTACCTTCATGTGAGTAATCTTCTAATTCAAATTTCTGCATTTTTTTACATGAAAATAAAATCATAAGTGTAATCTTTTCAGAATGAAAGCTTTGCCTTGGAGATTTACATGTCAGACTGGTTGAAATTTAGTGAAGGTAGCAAACGTGCTTTGAAAATTATGATGATGAGAATTTATCGACCTCTTGTTATAAAAGCTGGTTTTTTAATGACATTGTCACTATCGACATTTGTTGCAGTAAGTGTGACTAAAAGTTATTTAATTAAAAAATAGAAAATTTATCCAAAGTGCACACAAAAATTAAGCTGTTTTTATATTAATTGCATTACAATGTTAAATAGACTTTTTTGCATGTAAATGTAATTAAATGTACAATTCTGATTGCAGATAATAAAAATGTCCTATTCACTATTTGCGGTTCTTCGCAGTTCAGCAAACAGCTCTTAATATCAAAATGACAAGAATACAAATAAGTAATTTATATTCCAATTTTTCAATTAGGATCACATTCTCGAACCTATGGAAAAATTCTTTAAAAGAATAAAATATAATTAGAGAACTAAAAAATAAATAAGCCTGATTTTTTTGCACAAATTTTTATTTACACTTATAGAACAAGAGTAAACTAGCCGATTTTACTCCAAATATCAAGCAACTTTGAATCCGAAGCTATAAACATTTTTTTTTCGCTTTCATGGAAAAATATTATCTGAAATTTTCTGGATAAAAAAACCTTCAATCAGATTTTTAATTTTAAGTCTATTTAATTTCCTCGGAAGGAATTCTCGTAGTCCCAGAAAATATGAATATTTTCAGATAATATTCTGTTTCTTCAAGACAGAAAATTAAATATTTGCTTGCAATGGTGAGGAAAACAAATCTTTGGCTATGTAAAGCTAAAAAGTCGGTGAAATTTTATGAAATACAATTCAAATCTGAGGAACTTGATTAAATTACACCTATGAAAGCATTTTTTGCAATTTTCTAGGCCTTTTATCATGCTAAACTATTTTTTTCAACGATTTTCTTTCTGCAATCTATACGTTGTATAATAATTATTAATTTAAAACGAGAGAAACATCTGTCGCTTATAGGTATCCAAACTTATGTTAATATCAAGTTCAGTTTGGATAATTATTGTCAGTTTCATAAATGGAATACATATTTTCAATTTCCCAGATTTTATTTTAGGAATCTCAAAACTATTTATTCACACTTTTTTTTAGAACAACCTTGATGATTAGTCTGTGCACTAAAGCAACAGCTAAAAATTGACTATTACATCTTCACATATTTCACAATATGAATAATGTGCAATGTATATTTTATACATAAATTATTGTATGTAGGGGAGACCACCCTTCAGTAGATAATGATCCTACAGTAGATAATAATTAATTATAAGCAAAAATATAAGTAAAATAATCAATTCTAATTTTAATATATTAACAAGTATCGTGCCTTAACTATTAATTAAATTAAATTAATTATTTTACATACATTAGTATTTTAAATTAATGATCATCTACTGTAGGATCATTATCTACTGTAGGGTGGTCTCTCCTATAGCCATTTATCGAAAAATTCAAATAGCCAGAAAATATAGTAAAATTATAAATTGACTAAATTATATTCGGCAATTAATTGTTCGATTAAACATAGTAGGAACAGAATTCTGATGAGAAAATTGTAATTTTCTAATTAATCTTAACTAGTTGCAGGTTCTCGTTATTATAATTGACTAATTGTAAGCTAAAATACTGTTTTCAACGGAACTCGCAATTTTTCCTCTTAATAAAACTAAATTAACATTGTGAGTTTATTGAAAAGGCTGAAAGTTGAGGTTTTTTAGTGCAATTTTTCTTTACATTTTAATAAAATTACATTTCCGTTTATTAAATTATTATTTACTCAATAATTTATTATTACTCAATAATAATAATAATAATAATAATAAATTAAATGAATATTTGAATTACGGTATAAACAAATGAAGATCTGTTGATTGTTAATCAACAATAAATTGCTAAAATGAATTCGATACTTTCAGCGTTTTCTATTTTTCAAGAATCGACTTAAATATCAAGTAATACAAATAAGTGTACAATACATAGTACTGCTGAAATAAATTCTGGAAATCAGTTATAATATTAAATTATTGTCTTCTTAAGTCATCTTTAGTTATCAGAGCTGAGCAGAAATTAATTTAAAAATGTATATTAAATAATACTTCAATTGTTTGCAAACCAAAATCGAATTGTTTTTTCTAAATCTGTAATTTTGTTATAACAGAACCTAAAAAACTTATACTAAAAATATTTTGTAATTTCTAATGGAAATATTTTCTACACAGGTTTCGTATTTCCAATAGAAAGATGAAATTAAGTACGTTTTTCGGTTCTAATAAAATTCTATTCTCAAAATTTGAATCTATAATTTTAAGCTAAGCTAAAGAACGGTCTGTGGAACAAATTTCTGCTAAACCCAGAGGTAGGTGTTGTCGAAATGTTATCATTCACTAAAGGCCATGGTCAGAGCAGAAATAACTGCAGTTGTGTCGAAACTGCGAACTCTAAAATTTGAACACAAAAAATTCTTAGGAACTATAATAAATTAAGTATTGCTCTTTCCATTGGCAGATTCAGAAAGCGAGTTCTAAAAACTAATACAAAATATAAAATTACACCAGAGATATTATAAGATTCGGAAAATAAATAATTCTACCACACCAGAGAAATGATTCAATAATTCGATTTCAAATTTGGTGAGAAAATTTAATTTAAATAATGACCGGAAAAAATTAAACTAATAATTTAATCAATTTAACTGTTTAAGAAAATTAAAGACATTTTAAAATGAATCATTTCAATGGATCAATTTACAAAGCTGAAGCAATTTTCGTTGGAAGAAGACAATAGCATTTGTACTCTCGTGTCACTTTCAATATATAACTATCACCGAGGTGTAAATTAGCTACAAATTTAATTACACTTTAAAAAAGCTTTTTTTGGCATAGTCGAAGAACGTAAATTGCGATAATTAGATATAATTAATGATAATTAGACAATCAGGAAGTTGAGAAAATCCTTTACAAAATTTCAAGACTAGTATTTAAATTATCTTAATTGTGCTAATTAACTTAGTTTTAAGTGACTTAAAATTCTTTTGAGGAATAGAATTAGTTACAAGTCTAAAATAGTAAAGAGGAAGATATGTAAGCATAAAATAAATAATCACAGTCCCTTTAAATAATACTCCGAAGTCGCTTTCATCAACAAAAGTCATTGGAGCTTTCGATATTCGCTGAAAGACTATTTTTGTATTTTTAATATCTTTTACCAACAGAATCCAAATCGATTATATTTAAATAATTGGAATAAATACTGGAAAATTATTGCTTTGTTTTTAATAATAGTATCATATACTCTTTCAATTACTTTAGTTCAAAATAAAGGAAAGAATCAATTTACTATTAAATATCGATCTAGACTCAATTTTTTTACACAATCTGCAGTCAAAAGCATTTTCAGGACTGAGGAAAGCTGTTTTTCTATACATATTCAAAATCCGCCTACCTCACATACATTATATACATACATACATAATAAATAATTTCACTAGGGAAATAATTTTATTCAAAACACGAAAAAGCACATTCAACAGAATATATTTAAAATTATACCACATCTTATATAAATGATAAATAATTTGGAAACTAATTTCAAATAGAAATTATCATTAATTTGTAAATTTAATATTATTATTAGTAGATCGTTTTCTTTCCTTTAACTTTCTTTTTTTAATGTTTGAAAAGGAATTCTTTAAGCGACGTGCTTTTGCGTGTATAATCATTTCTCGTCAATCGCATAATTCTGATAATTAATTATATTATATTCAATAGTTATTTACGGTAATGGTGATGAATTATTCGAAGACCCAGGATTTGTTCCTGGTTTGGAATTGTCTACTTTTTCGGTTTCTTTTTTCGAACTGGAATCTTCACCAGCATTTTTATTTGCTTCATCAGTTTTATGGGCAATCTCGTAATTTTTTAAGTATTCCACGACTTGAGTATGACCAAAAGTTTCTGCCTCGTCTTGGGGTCTATTACCCCATCTGAACAAAAATTAATTTTAGTTTTAATTAAAAATTTTTTTTTTTGCTTTAAACCTCTCAAATTTTGAAAGTTTATAATAAAATAACAGCCCAAGTTTTTGAAAGACTCAACTATCTAAAATTTGATTATTATAAAAATTCAGAAAACATTCAAAGTTTAGTGATTGTTTAGTGAAAAATTAAAGACACTGAAAATTTTTTCTTACCCTCATTTTGAAATTTTTTTGAAATTTCTAAACATTGAAATCTCAAAGCCACTGAATCAAAAGTTTTTCATCGATTTTTATTGTTTATTTTTATTGTTATATATTTTAATTATTCTTAATTTTAGAAAATAACGAGAAATTGAAAAATATAAATCCATAAAATAAAAGAAAATATATTTAATTTTTACCTGTCTTTTGGATTGTGAGGAACCCCACATTGTTCAATAAGAAATTCAACACTATCCAAATGGCCTTCACTTGCAGCCAAATGCAAAGCTGTACGTCCATCGTAATCTGATAAAGTCATATCCATTCCACTCAGTCGATGCCTGGAAAAAATAAACAATAAAATGTCATAATCAATAAATAAAAGATACTATTTTAAAGAAATTGAATCCTATTGCAGAGCATATGAATTAAATATGAATGTGTGTAGCAAAAATATTGGTGCATTTACTCGAAAATGTTTAAAAACAGAATTCTGACGAAGCCTGGAAAAATTTTTAATTACTTTTTTAATCATTAATGTAGCTAATTTGTATTTTTATTTACTTATATTTTTTATCGGTGGTAAAGTATTCAATTTGAAAATAAAGTAAGCTTGTGAAAAAAAGCAATTGGGCTTCAAAAATATTTTTTATATAAATCCCCAGTACGACTCACCACTTGATTGATTCTTTCATACTGCGTGTATTTTGTGTGCGAGCATTCACGTAAGTTTTGTATAAAGGTAAATGTTTTTTGTGTTAGTAAAAAAAATTAATTCAATAATTCTCGTGTATTGATAAAAGATAATCTTTTTGAAACTACCTACTAAAATTATTTGTAAAATTGAAGTAATTATTAACAACAATTTAAATTAATAAATTTATAAATTAACAAATTGCAAAAGCTATTATCAAATTGTTCGTTACCTTCGCATTGCCGTAACGTCCCCACTAGCAGCACTGAAGAGTAAATTGACAATTGATAATCCTTTGGTTTCATACTTGTGCCTTCTTGGATCTTTTTTATTTGTGGCATGTTTTAAATTATCGTACCTGTTTAAAAAAAATTATTTACAAATTTTCATACGTTCTTAATTTTTAGAATTAAATTAAACTATATTATTTATTTTCCAGACCTGTGGAAATTGAATTCTGAGACCAACTCTTGACAAAATTGTACACCTCTACAAGAATTTCCCAATGGATCCAATGGAGGTGACCAGGTACAAATTCCCATTACATTTGGAATTACCACCAATAAACATCCTGATACTCCTGATTTTGCTGGTATTCCAACCTGAGGTAAAAATTTATAATTAATTCGAATTTTTTCAAAATATACTGTACTAAAACCATAAAATACTAAAATCAGCCAAATTAAATCAAATTAGGAGTTAGGCGTCTCGTAAATTTAATTTAAATTAACTAAGAAATATTTAATATTTGTATTTTTAATTTCCTCACTTTAAAAGCAAATTGTCCACTGTAATCGTACATTCCACAACTGTGCATCAAACTCAAAACATCTCGTACACTTTCAGGTTTGAGAACTTTTTCCTCAGTAGTGGGACAAATTCCACCATTCGCTAAAGTAGCAGCCATCATAGACATCGTTTCACAATTTGCCTCCATGGCACAACACTAAAATTAAAAACAAAAATATATTAGAAAATCTACATACATAAAAATCTAAAAAACAAGTAGGTATAGAAAAAATTATTCCAAATTAAACCTGAAACAACAATGAAACCAAGAACTTTGAAGAATATTTGTGATTTTTTTTTTCACCTGGAAGTAGAAATCCATAATATTTTTAAGATCTCCTTTATCTGGGTAACATTTGTGCTCCCTCATGTAAAAGCCAAGGGCATAATTTCTATCAGCTGCTTCACGTTCAGACAGAAATACTGCGTTATTGAAACCGAGAGGATCACCTCCAGATAATCTCTTGAAATAATTCATTGTGAAATCAAATTTTTCTGCTAACGTCATTTCCGGCTTGATTAGAGATTTCAAAAGTGAGCAGATTAAAATTGCTCCTGCATTTATCATCGGATTGTGCGGCTTCTCTAAAAATAGAAAAATAAAATACTTAAAATTAAAAATTTGAATCTATCATTTTTAGGGTTCCAATTTTCCATTTAATTTCAAGACTTTAAATTTGAGGGAATTTATACTCACTATTGTAATCAAGTACAAGTTCATTAAAGTTCCTTCCGGAAGGTTCTTGGCCCACATATTGGTGTACAACCTCTTGGCCCAATCTTTCAAGGGCAATTGCATAGGTCAAAGGTTTGCTGCAACTTTGAATGGTAAAAGGAATCGAGGTGTCTCCAATACTAAATCTTTGACCATCTATGGTACACACAGAAACACCCCAATATTCTGGATTCATTCTAGCTAATTGGGGAATGTAAGAAGCCACTTTTCCTTCTGCATTAGTTTTGCATTTCCAATAAAAATCTTCGATATGTTTGGTAAATCCAGCCCAATCCGGAATTATAAACTGATGCCTAAATGCTCTTGCTATCAGAACTATATTTGGACTTACAATTCTGTAAACAGGTACAAATTTGTTATCAACATTTTACATTTCAATTTAACATCGAAATAAACAATTAATTTTTTTTTAAAGAATTTCTTATGAAAAGAATTTTTTATAAAAAGAATTTCTTATGAAAAGAATTTTTTATAAAAAGAATTTCTTATGAAAAGAATTTTTTATAAAAAGAATTTCTTATATTAAAAAGAATTCTTTATAAAAAGAATTTTTTATAAAAAGAATTTCTTATGCTACAAAGAATTTTTTATAAAAAGAAAAACTGACCTTTTAAATTGCTCTCTGTCCAATTTTTGTGTTTCATGAGATATGCCTTCGTGACCACCAGTTTTCTGATGCTCTTTCTTTAAATTATCCGATAATTCCTGTAGTCGAGGATCATTTTTCCTTAGACCTGTGGTTCTCAAAGCCTGGAGATAGAAGAATAAAATCAGTGAAGAATCTTTGATGAAAATTAAAATTAGAATTTTTTTTACATACTGCTAGAAACTTTCCCACTGGTAAGAGGCCAGTTTCTTCATTTTTAAACATATCGAAGAGTACATCCTCCACATTGCTTGCATGATCCTGATCTCTAGTACTGAACAAAAATTAAATAAATTTAAGAACAAAAAAGAGGATGCAAAGAAAAATTTTGAAATTCGAGGAATCAGAACAAACAATTTGCAAGTCACACAAAACTACTTAGGAATTCAATTTACTACCTAAAAATATATCGCAATATTTGAAAAAGCTCTAAACGTCATTACAAAAATCATTTTATTAATATTTTGTTTTAAATAAAATAATTGTGTAAATAAATAAAAAATAATCATGCAATAATATTATAGTGAAAAGTATATAATTAAAAAGTCTTAATGGATAAATGAATATTATATTTTACTAAACTACACTATACATACACTCATCCCTAGATTATGGGCCAAGCTCGGGGGTAAACGGTCCAAAATCTAATGCTATTAAACTCCAGTTTGAACCGGATTTAAAGCGACGAGCGAGCAGTCTTATGTCAACA
>JBAGKK010528820.1:0-12702 GCA_037177015.1 Euceroptres primus | reverse complement strand
ATTATTAAGGTTTTTATAGATAATTTGAGATAACAGAGAAGAATTTGGCGGATTAGTTAACTATGTTAACTTGCTTCGATTTTATAATATAAACAATGGGCAAACAGACATGAGAATATGTCCTGAACAGGAGAGCATCAGCTCTTGAAACGTTGATGAGTTTTTTTACTTTATAATAAATGATTCCGTCCACATCTGGGTCTCTTCAATTGTCTGAAGTATGCCATTTTACATCCTACTTATAATTTAAATATATTTATATTATTATTATTTATATTATATTATTATTATATATAATCATATATTATTTACTCAGATGCATAACATTGCTTTAGAACATCTATTATTTCATATTTACAAAAGAGGATTCTAAATTCCCATTTTAAAAAAATTGTTAAATCATTTCTTTTATGTTTGAACTTCCTTGAACTGCCAAATAAATAAAAAGTCTAGGTTATTCTGAATGAAAATGAATATCCACTTTAAGCAAAACAAACTGATGCTGTTAGAGATGTGCCGGTGCAATTAATACGTAATTAGAGCATAATTTGTCAATTTCACCTCAGTGGATGGTCGGACTGGTAACAAATTATTCTCCGAATGGAGGTGATCTGTTTAATAGAAATAGATATACCCGACAACGAAAATTAGTGTTGAACGACGGTAAACAAAAGCTTTATGGCTTTATAGGTCATTTGAGTAGTTAGTACAACTTCGACTACCTTCTCGACAAATACAATTCTCTGTTACCGTATTAATTAAATGGCTCGGCAAGATCGATCGATGCTGCAAAGTAATAAGTATTTATGTCTAAGGTTGGAAATTAATTTAGTTAAGCTCTTCCAAATCTAGTTCAATCACTATGATAAGATCATCCTAATAATTACTTTCTCGTAATTTTTCAAAGATGATAGATTTTTCCCGAAAATAAGAAATTCTTTTCAATTTACCTTCAAAGTATTTTGAAAAATGTTCATTAATTAATGGTTCAAGATCGACTTTTCTAATTAAGGAACGACGATAGAAAAATGATAACTAACACAAGAGGATCTTCTATTTATACCACTCGGTCTTGGACTAATTAGAGGTAGTTAATTAGCCATTTCTGATTTAAAAATTTGTATAATGAACATGGTTTTATAATAATCTATAATTTTCTATATTTTACTAGAATTAATTCAGCAATTGAAAACAATTAACATGGTAAAAATGAGATAAAGAAATAAAAACTTGACTTAGTACGATAGAATGGATTTTTCCGAGAAAGTTTGTTTTTAAAAAAAGCAAAAAATAGAAAGAAAAAAAACTGTGAAAAAGCTCATGGAAGTACAGAGACTGGTTTTCTTTAGTGTGAAGGAAGGGAAACTTTATCGCGATCGGATAATTTGACGCGGTACACTCGAAAAGACTCTCTTAGAAGATTATTCGGAAAATCGATGTTGGATAAAGTATTTCAAACAGTTTTAGGAAATACTTATATTGAAAAATGTAAGCCCTTATTGAACTTGTTGTTATAAATTTTTTTTCCTTCGCGGAAGAGAGCTCTGATAAATCCTAACCATCTTCCTTGCTGCCGCACATAAATCAAGGATGAGTCGAGGGAGAAGTTAATAGGGGCGATGTTCGATGTTAATCCAACCAGAGAACGAATAAAAGTTGCAACGGGATAAGTATCAACACAATACCCTTGATTGTTGGACATCCTATCTGCTAAAGACGTTTTACGGATGAAATAGAAAACTTCCTTTTTGCTATTTATTTTTTATGCAGGATAACATTTTTTAAAAATACAATTTTAGAAATTGCATTCAATGAAAAGATCGTTTTCCTTTTACTAAATAATAATTGTTATTTGTGGATAGCAAAATCTAAAGAAACAATCGAGAAGCAAAAAATATGTATTGATTTTCTTGTTTTACTTCAAAGATTGATTTGATTGTTGATTATTGCTATAGGACCTCAATATCTATTACCAAAAATAGCCATAAAAATGTACGTATATAAAATTATATAATTTAGTAAATGCAAAACTCTTTTAATTATATTGTTGCAAGAGAAATATTTAATTATTATTAATTAATTAATTAATTATTAAGAAATAATTAAGATAAATAACCTTTTAAAGAATTAAGCAACAAAAAATTTATCCTGTTCGACAAATATCAGCTAATCATGGCGCTGATTTTGTAATCTCGTGAGACTGTAATCACACAAAATTTTAAAGTATCACTTGATGATGTTGCAACAATGCAAATCAGTTGCCAACTACATGATTTTATTAGATTGAAAATTACAACTACTTTCACAGATTTTAAGGTAGATATCGATTGTTGTAGCGTTTTGATAGAATATCGAATCCAGGAATCACAGTCTCATTTTTTCAGAAATAGAGGAACAGAGAACATTTTTTTACCAAAAATAGAGGACATTACTACTCAAATATTTATATTGATTTATAAAATCGAGAAAATAAGACCTAAAGTCAATTTTTAACGGTTTTTCAAAGACAAATCTAATGGCAATTTAGAAAAAAATAGTCTGATTCACAATAGTTTTTTTAAAAATATTCATTTAGATTTTCGTGCTTTTTCTTCAGTTTTAGAAAAAAATCGTCATTTTTAATCAATCTTACTGAGTAACACTTCATTTTATTCCTTAAAAAAATTCTTTTTCTACACTTTTATAGCACAGCGATATCCAAATATTGCAAACTGGACAAAGATAAACTATGATCTTTCTTTATCGCGATTAATAAGTTTTTATTTTGTTACGTAAATTGTAATTATTTTGTTTCCAATTATTTTTACCATTAAAAATAAAGAACATAGAATTTTTAAGCAATTTTTAGAGAGAACATACTTAGAGAACATACTTAGAGAGAACTTAAAAATAGAGAAAATAGAGTGCAATTTTCAAAATTAGAGGAAAATAGAGGACCAATTCAAAAATAGAGGAAATATATAGAGGAGCGACTGTGATCCCTGCGAATCAAAAAATATAATACTTTGAGACATAATATGATATAAAGTGTGACATCTTCTCATCGACTTAGATTTTAATAATTCAATTAATTTTAAGTGTAAAACTACAAATTTAGTCCATCAAAACTAAGAGAAGAATGATTAAAAATAAATAAATCAATTAATTGACGTTATTAATTAACAAGATCATGTTACAACTTTTTCTATATTTTTATAGCACAGCGATATCCAAATATTGCAAACTGGACAAAAACAAACTATGATCTTTCCTTATCCCGATTCATAAGTTTCGATTCTGTTACGTAAATTGTAATTATTTTGTTTCCAATTTTTTTTCCATTAAAAATAGAGAACATAGAATTTTCAAACAATTTTTAGAGAGAACATACAATTAAAAAAAGGAGAAATAGAGGGCAATTTTCAAAAACAGAGGAAAATAGAGGACAAATTCAAAAATAGAGGAATTCCTGTGATCCCTGTGAAGCAAAAAGTATAATACTTTGAGGCAGAATGTAATATAAAGTGCAACATCTTCTCATTGACTTAGATTTTAATAATTCAATTAATTTTAAATGTAAAACTACAAATTTAGTTCATTAGAACTAAGCGAAGAATGATCATAAATAGGTAAATTAATTAACATTATTAATTAACAAGATCATCTAACAATTTTTTCTATACTTTTGTAGCACAGGGATATCCAAATATTGCAAACTGGACAAAGACAAACTATGATCTTTCCTTATCCCGATTCATAAGTTTTGATTTTGTTATGTAAATTGTAATTATTTGTTTTCAATTACTTGTTCCTTTAAAAATAGAGAACATAGAGTTTTTAAACCATTTTTAGAGAGAATATACAATTTTTAAGAAACGAGGAAATAGAGGGCAATTTTCAAAAATAGAGGACCAATTCAGAAATAGAGGAACTATATAGAGGAGCGACTGTGATCCCTGCGAATCAAAAAGTATAATACTTTGAGATATAATATGATATAAATTGTGACATCTCATCGACTTAGATTTTAATAATTCAATTAATCTTAAGTGTAAAACTACAAATTTAGTTCATTAGAACTAAGAGAAGAATTATCGTAAGTAGGTTAATTATTTAATTAACATTACTAATTAACAAGATCATCTAACAACTTTTTCGACACTTTTATAGCACAGCGATATCCAAATATTGCAAATTGGACAAAGACAAACTATGATCTTTCCTTATCGCGATTCATAAGTTTTGATTCTGTTTCGTAAATTATAATTATTTAGTTTCTAATTACTTTTTCCATTAAAAATAGAGAACAAAAAAATTTTTAAACAATTTTTAGAGAGAACATACAATTTTAAAAAAAGGGAAAATAGAGGGCAATTTTCAAAAATAGAGGAAAATAGAGGACCAATTAAAAAATAGAGGAAATATATAGAGAACCGGCTGTGATCTCTGCGAATCAAAAAGTATAATACTTTGAGACAGAATATGATATAAAGTGCGACATCTTCTCGTCGACTTAGATTTTAATAATTCAATTAATTTTAAATGTAAAACTACAAATTTAGTCCATTAGAGCTAAGAGAAGAATGATCTTAAATAAATAAATTAATTAAATAACATCCCTTTTGAGTGAATTAAAGTCTAAACTCCTAAATTTTAGTCAATATGAAATTCCAAAGACAATTTCTAGTGAGAAATTTCCAGACATCTTTATTCGGGTAAACCCCCGGGGGACTGCGATGAATTTGCCACTTGTACTTAGGTCGACACGTCAATGTCACACAAGGGCGCGTGCGAAGTGCGTTGCCTGGTTTCTACATGCATTAGAAATGGCCTCTGCAGTTACAGTTGCAGCCTGTCTGCCGCAGGCGACCTCCACTTCTCTCGATGGGAGCGCTTTTATCGTACGTGTGCACTCACACAACTCAACTCGCCGGATACAGGTCGTGACATTGCTTTTGCCATAATTTACGGGTAAATTTATCACCGTTATTTTATTTCCGCCAAAGCTCGGTTCGACTGCACCGGCCTCGTTACTTTGACAAAGATCTTTCGGGACTGTTTCCGTGCTTTATGTTCCACCGAAGAAAAAACATTATTGTATTTGATGACATTAAGTGCAAAAATAAATAAAAAGAAAGTTTTATTATCTACAAATAATTCTGTTATCTTGAAAAATTCACTGCGCTCATTAATCCTGACAAAATTGGTCAGGATAGGTTCGAGTAGAATCATTCAGTGGAAACAGGCGGTTTGTTCAGACACCATGGTTCAGTGAAAACCACCGATTGTGGTCAGCCGTTATTCCTGAATCACTTAAATGATTAAAATAAGCTGATTCAGGAAATTTATCTGTACCAATTGTTAGTTTCACAAGCATTTATAAAGATTTCTTTGTTTTTATATTTAAATAATAAATATATTTCTTTTTATTTATATTTAAATATTTTCTTTATATTTATATGTAATAATAAATGCAGAGGAAAGTTGACTCGAAGAGGTTTGATCATAAAACTGACGATAAAACTGAGATAAAGCAGACCGAGACGACTTTAACGATCATAATTTTTATTATTTTTACATATCTAGAATGCACACAGCTTTTGTTGCAAGTATTTTTATTATACCAGCTTTTATGGGAGATATATTTTTAACAGGTTTTTTGACCTTTTTGGTTTCATTTTTATTTTTCTTCAAACAGAGTTGTTAAAATCAAAGGCAGGGCTGAAACTAACGTGAGCGAAAACTAGCTGGTGAATATCTGCCATAATAGAGCCATATCATTCATAGGAAATCGAGAGATCTGTGTAGATCCGAGATATCTGGCAGCAGCTGGCTATAATATTCCCTGGTAGTGGTGCATGGTTATTACTCTGATAACTCCCAACGTTATACTCGCCGTTCGCACTAGTTCTGCCAAGCGAAATATCAATGAAAAGGGATTTCTTTTGCCCGGATTTGAACTCAGACCCAATGCTTTCGATTGAAATTGCAAAAGTGAAAATATTTTTCTGGTAACTGACCGCATTATAATAATGGAATCAATCCTTTTAGGAATTCAGTGAATATAGAAGCTTATTCACTCAAAAAAAGAATACTAAATTTGATTAGATTTAGTAAAAAAATTACCTTTTACAAAAAATTTTATTATTGCAAAATATTGTTAATTTGATAGTGGCAATTTAAAATTTATCTTAAGATATTTAATTAGCCTATTAATTTTTCAATAAACGATTTATCTACATCATAATTTACTCTGAAATCTCACTTTATCACTTACAAGTTAGTTCAAAATTTCAGACTTCTTCAGAACTTTGGCAGTTGAAAGTTCCAGAGTACTTTGCATACAATATCATAAATCTGATGTAATTTACATTGAAGTAGAATAACAAGGAACGTATTTTCTAGGTGAGGAAAGTTCATATAATTAGAATACTTTCAAGGAAACCCGTGTGAAATTACAATCTTCTTACTTTGTAATTTTATAAAATTTGTGAAATTTGTAAAATGCTACAAACAACTGTTTATAATAGTATGGAAAAAAGTAAAAATTGGAGGTTCTTTTTTGTTGCAGTTCTAATTTTATATAGAGAAATCATATAGAACGTGGCGCCATCTATGAGGGTTCCTTTTTGTTGCAGCTCCTTTGGAACTAAAAATCGGTTCTAATAGAAACTCCAGTTTTTTCTGTAAAGCTTTAAGAAGAATCTATTCTCAATTTCCTAATAGCATAAAGCGTCTGCAAATATTCCGTAGATTTCTCGCTTTGAGAGTTCCCTTTGACGACCCTATGATAATATAAAACGCCTGTGGACATTCCTGCGGTCATCAACTCTTTAGAATATTCTAAACGACTTTTACCAGATGCCTGAACGCTATTATAATTTGATGCAGTTATAAAATGTTGAAAGAAGTCAGTTTAATTATGGATAAAATTGAGGAACATAAAATACTAAAAACTTTCTCATCGAAGAACTTTTTACTATTTTTCAAGTGAAAACTAGAATCTCGAACGAGTGGAAAATAAAAATCTATGCTGAAGAAAGCTTTTAGTGTAAGCTCGATTCAAGTTTCCAATGTCACCTAAAATATTTACATGCGGGCTTTTGTTAATTTTAATTGGAAAATTGTATTTTTGGAGTGCAAATATAGATGTCTTTTAACGGAAGCGAGTAGGTGTAGGTATTTTCTGGCCATGAGCACGTGAAATTGTCACCGAGCAAATTACACGGATGGAATCCAATAACTGTGCCCGTTGATATCCACAGCAGCCGGTCATGAGGAGGCGGTCATTTTTTTTGTCGACTTTTTATACTCAACCTCGAGTTTCCCCAACCACATCCGTCCTTTCGCTTTATTTTAAAAATTGTCTCA
The DNA here is from genome assembly GCA_037177015.1 of Euceroptres primus. Lineage (NCBI taxonomy): Eukaryota > Metazoa > Arthropoda > Insecta > Hymenoptera > Figitidae > Euceroptres > Euceroptres primus. Next base: position 5,352 of record JBAGKK010528820.1, on the reverse strand, counting down.
ACACGAATAATGACTAAAGCATTAAAGAATAAAGGATATCATTATAGCTGTTGTAATTTCGATACACTAACCTATAATAAATTTTTAAATAAGTTTTTTGAAATCAGTTAAAAATTTTGCTTTAGATTGTATAAATTCTTTCATTTCTGCGATCGCATTATATTATTTTTTGCTTTAAAAATACGATATTGCGAGGAGAATTATAGCGGAAAAAACGTGTGTTTTTATTTGTGCTATTATTTTCAGAAACATGTATAATATCTTCAATTTGGCAAAAGCTGAAACACATTTCTGTTACGGTCGCGGCGCAAATGACCAATCAGAGCAGGTCGATAAACCAAGATTACGAGCCACAAAAGGAAGAGTAACATCTAACAGCCTCAGTAAAAGCATTTCAAGAAAACGTATTAAGATCGGAGCTGTTATTGTGGCTGACAATGAGAAATATAACAAACTTATCTCTCTCGTGTAAAATATAATTGATGTGCGGTCACTTTTCTTTCGTTCAAATGAGATTTATAAATTATGACTACATCGAGATTGAAATAGACACCCGTGACAAAGGTGCGTAATCCAGTTAACGGTTTTTTTAATAACGGGTAATAAACTTTTAATATCGCATAAAACCATGACTAACAGAGCCATTTTACTCTTTGTAAATGTACCGACATCGTATTCGCGACGTGGCCATCTAAAAGTTTTTAATAAAAAATTGATTCAACCTTGACAATTTTGAAACAAAAAAATATATAAATTTTGATATCAGATTAATTTTTTAATTCATTGAGATTATCAGATAAGTATTTGTATTTACAAATCGCTATTAACTGAAAGTCAATTTCGAAATCATTTATCATACAAAGTTTGCTCAGAGGGAATTTCTGAATTCACACATCATATACGAATTACACGAATTACTATCAGTGTTATAGCAATTACTGGCACAATGACCATTAAACATTGAATTTCAGGAAGTGTAAACGCATAGGGGAGTCATTATCGACGAAATATGCTTCTTAACATATACGTCATTAAACACACGGTTTATTTGCTGAATGCAGAAAATTAATGTTATCAAGCATATCTTGTTTCGAAATGAATAAAATTTAAACGTTCAATAAAACGCTACATTTTCATGCAAATTTTGAAAATTCAAAAAATAATTTCTAAACGATTACAACTTCTATCGACTTCTTTCTTGTCTCAGCTTTTTTTTGCAATCTAAATTAATTATTATAGCGGACCGCTTAGATAGAATGTTGATTTAATTTGGACAAAAACAATTATTAACTTTTTTCTGGATTTTTTGTTGGGGTAATTAATTTGGAATATAAAAAAATATGAGGCAAGACAGGAGAAGTAGTTATCTAGAAATCATTCTTTGAAGTTCGAAACTTTGCTCCTTGAAAAGGCAGTTTTATAATCTCAGTTTTCAAAAATGGTTTAATTAAAATAAATATTACAATATTTGGTAGGCACAAGGTTATGTATTGCATAATTCAAGAACTTGGATATATTGCATAATACAAGAATACTGGAAAATTTACTGCAAATAATACTGCAAAATATTCAAAAAAGTGCAAGTGGACAGGAGTAGGCGAAAACAAAAGACAAACCCAGCAACCATAAATCGACGACAGATGAAGTTTATTTACTGTGATTTTCAATTTCGTATGCAGAGGATCGTTATTTATCAGTTTAAGATTTTCAAGACAAGTTGTGACGAACACTAGGAGAGAATTCAGAAAAGATTTTTTGACGAGAAATCAAGAGGTAATGTTCTGCTTGATTGGGACAAATAATTTTAAAATATTTTTTGCTTGATCATTATATATAGATTTTAGAGACAAAAACAGATGAATCGTGTGAAAAACTATTTCATTATGAAAAGCTATTTGATTGTAAAAAGTCTATTCCGTAGAAAAATTTTAATTATTTACGGTAATTAATGAAATCAATGATTTTGAAAATATAAATATTACTGAACGCAGTAAATCAGAAATTATTTTTTTTAGAAATTAATCCAAAACATGGCTGGTGTTGCTGTTGGAGACCAAGTAGTTGAAACAAACGATGGCAAAGTGGAAAAACCTGATAATTTCTGCATTACATACGGGGTAGAAGTCGAATCAACCTACAAGTGGAAAATCACCAACATCCACTCGTTTAGAGAGACATTAGGTTCAAAACCAATCGAGTCAGAAATTTGGTTATTGAAAAATAATCCGAATGCTGTGAAGCTCAAGTTCAAATTGGTATATGATTGTCGATGTTTTTATAGCTTGGAAATGACTCTTTTACCACAGTCGGTTCGTGATATCTATAAATTACAAATCTGTGCCTTTGTTGTTGGCCCAAATCAAAAAGAATTAAGTAAGATGAATACAACATTTTTGCCTAAAAATAATTCGTATGAAAATAAAGTATGCATACTCAAAATACAACCGAGTTATTTGCACAAAGACAGTTCTTGGTTACAAGAAGGTTCATTAACATTTATGATTTCTGTCAAAGAATTACAAGTTTCACGTTCTCCTGTTCACTCCTATTATATGAACACTAATATATAGTTTTGAATCTACGTCTGCAATTTTTCAACAGTATGACATTATATGTAAATGCATTTTGTCAATAACGACATTGTATTAATTGTAAAAGCATCCTCCAGAATTGTTTATCATTCGTTCATCAAATAAATCTTATCAAAAACAAAGATACTCGTCAAAGTTCGTAAATAATTATTAAAAAAATTTTTAAAACACTATTCACAAATTATATTATAAAACTGATTTAGTTGATTAAGTATATTGTTAAAATTAGGAAACAAATTCTCTCCTTGATTTTGTGTATACACAAAATCCAAAAAATGATTTGTTTATGTGCAAGGAATCCCTCAAACTGTAGTTTAAGGGTTGCCAAGTCAGGATAAACTTGATTGCATAACAATATATCTCTCAGAGAATGAAAGTTTTGATTATGTCACTGCTTTGAATACGAGTAAGATTACAATATTTGGTAGGCATAATGTTAAATTTTGCATAATACGATAAAATATACCACAAAATATTTAAAAAGTGCAAGTGGGAAGAAGTAGGCGAGAAACAAAAGACAAACCTAGCAACCATAAATCGACGACAGATGAAGTTTGTTTACTGTGATTTTCGAGTTCGTGTGCAGAGGATCGTTATTTATCAGTTTAAGATTTTCAAGACGAGTTGTGACAAACACTAGGAGAGAATTCAGAAAAGATTTTTTACGAGAAACCAAGAGGTAATATTCTGCTCGATTGGGACAAATAATTTAAAAATATTTTTTGCTTGATCTTTATAATATAAAGAGAAATAATGAAATCTCTATATCGAAATATTATATAGATTTTCGAGACAAAAACGAATGAATCATGTGAAAAACTATTTCACTATGAAAAGCTATTTGATTGTAAAAAGTCTATTCCGTAGAAAATTTTTTAATTATTTAGGTAATTAATGAAAGCAATGATTTTAAAAATATAAATATTACTGAACGCAGTAAATCAGAAATTATTTTTTTTAGAAATTAATCCAAAACATGGCTGGTGTTGCTGTTGGAGACCAAGTAGTTGAAACAAACGATGGCAAAGTGGAAAAACCTGATAATTTCTGCATTACATACGGGGTAGAAGTCGAATCAACCTACAAGTGGAAAATCACCAACATCCACTCGTTTAGAGAGACATTAGGTTCAAAACCAATCGAGTCAGAAATTTGGTTATTGAAAAATAATCCGAATGCTGTGAAGCTCAAGTTCAAATTGGTATATGATTGTCGATGTTTTTATAGCTTGGAAATGACTCTTTTACCACAGTCGGTTCGTGATATCTATAAATTACAAATCTGTGCCTTTGTTGTTGGCCCAAATCAAAAAGAATTAAGTAAGATGAATACAACATTTTTGCCTAAAAATAATTCGTATGAAAATAAAGTATGCATACTCAAAATAGATCCGAGTTATTTGCGCAAAGGCAGTTCTTGGTTACAAGAAGGTTCAGTAACATTTATGATTTCTGTCAAAGAATTAAAAGTTTCACGTTCTCCTGTTCACTCCTATTATATGAACACTAATATATAGTTTTGAACCTACGTCTGCAATTTTTCAACAGTATGACATATGTAAATGCATTTTGTCAATAACGACATTGTATTAATTGTAAAAGCATCCTCCCGAATTGTTTATCATTCGTTCATAAAATAAATCTTATCAAAAACAAAGATACTCGTCAAAGTTGGTAAATAATTATTAAAAAATTTTTAAAACACTATTCACAAATTATATTATAAAACTGATTTAGTTGATTAAGTCTATTGTTAAAATTAGGAAACAAATTTTCTCCTGGATTTTGTGAATTCACAAAATCCAGAAAGTGATTTGTTTATATGCAAGGAATCCCTCAAACTGTAGTTTAAGGGTTGCCAAGTTAGGATTAACTCGATTGCATAACAATACATCTCTCAGAGAATGAAAGTTTTGATTATGTCACTGCTTTGAATACGAGTAAGATAGTTCATCCACAAGGGATGAATTTCTCTCCACAAGCTATTCACTTATATAAAGCGAAAATAATTACTGCGTGCCATTGTTTCCTAGAGCTTGAGGGATCTCGATCGATTCACGGTAAAAGTGATTATAAAGCCGGACTGTGAAACAAATTGATTGTAGGAACAGGATATTGCTTTCCACCAGCGCATTGCATAAAATCGGAAACTAACAATGAGGTCTACATAACGCCAGTAACAGTGTTTACGCTATTATTCCAGCATTTAACTCAGAGGTCACCAACTTTTAAAAAATTTAACCTTTAAATCACAGTCGAGAACCAATCCATGCATTTAAGTTCAGATTGGAAACTAACTATTTCAGATGATTGGTGTTAAATTGGCGGTAAACAAAGAAAGTTTGAAAAAATAATATAACCTATTGGATGTTTTAACATTGTCTTTTACAGAAATCAAAGAAAATATATAATTAAAAAAAAACTTCCTATAATTTTCATTGAAGAAACCATAAAATCGCCTTCCATAGTTTATTTGAAGAAGAAATTTCTATTGGTGAAAGGAAATGAGTGAAAAACTCATGTTTAATTTATCGAAATGAGCGACGTTTCGTTGTCATGGGTTCGCCATCAGACTATTTTATTTTAAAAAACACCACATAAATATCACATTTTTACAAAAAATAGTATAAGTCAAAACGCAGATTTTTTAATAAAAAATTTACTATTAACATTCACTGGTTAAAATAGTGATGCCGTTTGTCGAGACTCAAGGAATGTAAATAAATTAATAATAATATAAAATATTAAATTATTAATTCATA
>JBAGKK010528809.1:0-12703 GCA_037177015.1 Euceroptres primus | reverse complement strand
TGTTAAAGTTTATATTTTTCCGTGGAAATGGATTGGATACTTAGTAGCGTGACGAAAGACAATTTTACGGACGCCGCGTGGGGTCTTCTCATATTTTTCGTGGGCCAGTGGCGTCGACGTAGAGTCGTAGACGGTTATCCTGCTTGTAGCAGATGTCGAGAATGTGAATGTGGAAGGTAACTCCAAGAAAATATAGAAATACATTTTGTGTTCAAAATCACGTTGACGTTAATATCAACTGTGGATTTTTATAACAATGAAAACCATATATTACAAAAATTGATTGGAGTATAAAATTAAAAATTATGTTGATTTAAAGGGGAATTCATAGTAAAAACTCGTGAATTTGGGGTTATGTTGTCATTTTGTGTGGGATTATAATTTCAAATTTCACCTATTTGCACTCAATTTCCACGATGTCTCATGCATTTTTTATAGTTGCATATTTTTTCCAATTTTTTCATGTGTTTTTTCTTATTTTAGATTTATATGAAGTCGCTGGTTGTTTATCTACATCTACGGGTTATTCTCCTTCGATTATCAGAAAAACAGATGTGTATTTTTATTAAAAAGTTAAGTTTTCATGCGTTTCAGGATTTACGTGTTTACCAACACAATAAAGAAATCTAATAAAAATAAATAAATAAAAACTCGAGACTTGGCCGCTTCGAAAATTTGGGTTTTTTGGTCTACCCCAATATATAGTAGTGAAAAGCGTGTGGAGTATAGTGATTGAACTTCATAAATTTTCATACCTTCCCAACTCTAAAAAATTATTTAAAGAAAAACATTTTAAAAATTAACGTATTTTAATATTTTTTAAACATTAAAAATTTAAATTTCTCAAAAAACCATATTATGCAAAGGAAAAATAATTTTTGCAAAAAAGGGTTCAAATTTTGTTATCAAAACCTTTTCTCGTCGTGTTTTAAAAGTAAACGCCCCAGCAGTTTAAAATAATGTACGCTCAGGCTATACCTGGTAAGAAGGTTTGCATTAAAAAGTATTCAAAAATTTTAGTCGCTAAGAATACCTTTTCTGTTCTTCGTTTTGAATCCCAGATTAGATAGCAAAACTAACAACATTCCAATTCCCTTTAAAGCCGATCGGTGTTGTCAAAAGTAACCTCAAATAAATTAAAAACACAATTTTCGTTTAACGCATCAGAAGGGGCTCCAAAAGCATGAAATTTGCAAAATCTATTAGGATTGGGCACATCAATACACCACTTTATTGTAAACTACTCGAAATATTTAAATGTATAAATGTAAATGTATAAATGTATAAATATTTAAATTACAAAAATATAAAATTATGATAAAAAAATTTTAAAATTATTTTTCACAACTGCTATGTGTGTGGAAATCATTTCTGACATCGTAAAACGACGAATACTATGGCTTAAAAAGCTTTCTGCGTCACTACTATTCGAAAAACTGTAAATGAAAGTATCGAAATGTGCTGAATTAAAGGGGATTAAAATTTTTCTATTTAATGGTTGCTTTTAGGTATCCAAAAGTATTCAGAAAAATATTCTCGCCGCTGGGTACAGAAAGGGATTCAATCTAAAAGATAAGTTTTACTGATATGGGGATTCGGAACGCGTGGATAAAAAAGGGATCTAAAAGAATTCAATATTTTTCGCGTTACCATTAGATGCAGGAAATTTTCCAATACTTTTTCATGAAAGCCTTCTTACCGGGTATGATCAACCAAAGTTTTGGTTGGACTAAACAAAGTTTTAGTTAACTCAATCAAAAATTTGGTTCATTCAACCAAATTTTTGGTCGATCAAAAAATTTATGAAATTAAATAAAATGTTTATTCAAATCAAGTAAATATTTATTTGAATGATCCAAAATTTGTTTGAAATAACCAAATATTTGTCTCTATTCAAATGAACAGTGTGTTTTATTCAAATAACGTTTTTTTGAGTGTTCAAGGAAGACCTTCTATAAATTACAAATTACTTGACAAAAAAGAAGTGTAGAAGTTTGTATTTTTGATAAAAATATATGTGTTCAGGTAAGTAAGCTTAATAATTTATCGCTTAACGCTGTGCATTTTAAATAATATAGTAAATGTAAATATAAAGGCTGATAAAGGTTTTTATTTAAAAATAATATATTTAATTATTTTTTTCTTAATTATATAAAAAGTGGGTTAAAACAAGTTTTTTAATATTAAAACCCGTCTAAAAATATAAGGTCCGGAAAAATAGAAAATAAAATTTTCTTCTTTTATATTATAAAGTTAATTTAATAATTTAAATACATATAAGCAGTAAAAATCAATAAAATTGCAAAATGATATACACAATTTTAATTACAGATTAAGGGTTTTACTGATATTTGACAAGTCCATCGATTTGCCCTCCATTCTGCCAATAATTCGCAAAGCCAGGCAAAGCTATCCCTAAAACCCTTAGTTTTTAATTAAAATTATGTTAATCATTTTGCAACTTCGTTGACTTGTTCTGCTTATATGTATTTAAATTAGTAAATTGAGATTATAACATAAGAGAAGAAAATTTTGTTTTCTATCTTTCAGAACTTAATATTTTAAGAAGCGTTTTAATATTAAAAAACTTGTTTTTAACCCTCTTTTTTATATAATTAACAAACAAGTAATTAAATACATTATTTTTAAATTAAAACCTTTATTAACCTTTATATGTATATTTACTATATTATTTAAAATGCAAAGCGTTAAGCGATAAATTATTAAGCTTACTTACCTGAACACATATATTTTTATTAAAAATACAAACTTCTACACTTCTTTTTTGTCAAATAATTTGTAATTTAAAGAAGTCTTCCTTGAATACTCAAAAAAATTTATTTGAATAAAACAAACTGTTTATTTGAATATACACAAATATTTGGTTACTTCAAACAAATTTTGGTTCACTCAAATAAATATTTACTTAATTTGAATAAACATTTTATTTAGTTTAATCAATTTTTTGATCGCCCAAGAAATTTGGTTGAATGAACCAAATTTTTGATTGAGTTAACTAAAACTTTGTTTAGTCCAAACAAAACTTTGGTTGACCATATAGCCTGACCGTACATTATTTTAAACTGCTGGGGCCTTTACTTTTAAAACACGACGAGAATAGGCTTTGATAACAAAATTTGAACCCTTTTTTGCAAAAATTATTTTTTATGTTTTAAAAATATTAAAATACGTTAATTTTTAAAATGTTTTTCTTTAAGTAATTTTTTAGAGTTGGGAAGGTACTCCACACGCTTTTCACTACTATATATTGGGGTAGACCAAAAAACCCAAATTTTCGAAGCGGCCAAGTCTTGAGTTTTTATTTATTTATTTTTATTAGATCTTTTTTATTGTGTTGGTAAACACCTAAATCCTGAAACGCATGAAAACTTAACTTTTTAATAAAAAAACACATCTGTTTTTTTGATAATCGAAGGAGAATAACCCGCAGATATAGATAAACAACCAGCGACTTCTTATAAATCTAAAATAAGAAAAAACACATGAAAAAATTGAAAAAAATATGCAACTATAAAAAATGCATGAGACACCGTGGAAATTGAATGCAAATAGGTGAAATGTGAAATTATAATCCCACACAAAATGACAACATAACCCCAAATTCACTCAAGAGTTTTTACTTTGAATTCTCCTTTAAATCAACATAATTTTCACTTTTATACTGTAATCGCATCTACATTTTGCAGTTTAAATAAACAAAATGTCTAAAAAGCGCTATTAAATTACTTTATTAAAAACGATATTTATAAATAAAATATAGACAAACATCAGCGAAAGCCGGTGCTTGAATCTCACATGTCAAAATTATTGTCTGCTATTCTCTCTGATTCATCATTCCCTTCACGAATGGTTCCCTTGATTTACGAATGTGCCCGAATGATTCCGATCGGCAATACTAACAACGCGTCTGTGTGCGTCTCATGGACTATGTCCACGATCGTGGACATTCTCAGTTTCTCTCTGTTATTATTATCATATTATTATATTTTTATATGAAAATATAATATGAATAATTATAAATAATAATTAAATACTAATAAGTAATAATAAGTATTAAGTATTAATAAATATTATTTATAAAGTGTATTATTCATTTAATATCCAAAAACGAATATATAGTGGATCGACTTCCGATCCCGCCAAAGAAAGTATTGATACACCGATGCATCGACTTGCAAAGAATCGTATCGAAAATCGATGGATCGAGTACTTTTGCATTCGATTCTTCGAGAACTCGGTAAGAATCGCCCATCACTACCTCATTCCTACCACGGCTGCCACGGCTCCCGGTATCCTCTCTATGAACTATAAAGTAGTGCTGTGAATTTTACGAAGTGTTTCGAGTGTCCACTACGACGTATCTGATGGTTTGCAATTTACCTGGGTACGCTGAAAAAGGTTCCAGAACTTCTTATTTGTGGTGTACGCTATCCAGGCTACCATTTTCGATTACTTGGCTGTACGCTGCATTAGCTGCCGAAAAACTTAAAACTAAAGACTATTATCGTACTTGTTGAATGGTCCAAATATTACAAATATTACGCTTCTCGAGCTACCGGTAAATCTAGTGTTAGCCTGAAAGTCTGAATATTGTAATTACCCTTGGTTTATGCTGCCTCAGCTGCCGGGGAACCTGCGAAAAGTTATTAAATTTATTTCCTAAAGTTCGGTGTACGCTGCTCCAGCTACCGATAATTCCAGTTTTAGCCTATACGTCTGCCGAACTTATAAATTCAGCTATCGATAATTTCAGTACTAGCCTTTAAGCTGCCGGAGAACCTGCGAAAAAAGACTGTTAGACAATAAATGTGAACGCGGTACTTACCATACCTCCGGTGTATACTGTCATAACTGTCGGGAAATCTGCAAAGGAAATTATTCTTATTTTTACAACATTTATTTTTCTTTCTTCGATATTCGTTAGTTTTAATTACCACGGTGTACGCTGTCCCAGCCGCCAAGTAACTCAGAAGAAATATTTATAACTCAGAAGAAAGATTCTAAATATACTATGAAGAAAAATTTATTTATATTTACCTTTAATATAAGTCGGAGTGTTTGATTACAGGAAGTATGAGACAAATATACATATGTAATTAGTTTATAATGAAATTGAATAAATTCTCTATTTGTCAATTTTCGAATTTTAATTGATCACCCTCTGCCCTTCGGGTCAAATATAATATCTTGTCGACCCGTGATCGACCAAGTAATAAAACGAACGGTTTCAATTTTTTTCAATAAGTTCTAAATTTTAATAAGTATCAAGTATCTCGTAAACGGTAAGAGATAGCTAAAAACGGGCATCATTTCTAGAATTTCCATCAAAGGAATGTGCTGCATAAATAATAAGTAAGAAATATATAGAGGCGAAGACGTAAAAGATAAATAAATATAATGTTGATGTGAATAAAAAATATAAATAATTTGCGAATTGTAAAAGGTGATTAGTGACTACTCTTAGGCCCCTTAGAGTATTATGTCACACCGATCCTTCATCGAAACGAAAGGTCTAACTGTCATAAATCACCCTAATAAAGGTGTTCCAAATCTCCGTACCGTTTTTGGTCGAAAATCATTCAATTCAGTGCTTAAACGGACCTAAACCAATCTTGTATCGTTTTGCAGTACCGATTAAGTACCGATTCATCGGCAAGGCTGTCCAATGGAAGAACCTAGTACGTGACATTTGACGTAGAAATTATTTTCCCGTGCACGTATATAAAAAAATAGTGCCTACGGAAAATGTCACTTACTAGATTCTTCCGTTAGACAGCAGAGCATAGCTACGATTAACATTTAAATTTTTTTCTGTGATAACTGTTATACACTCTTAACTCGAACTTAAAAATTATGAAATGATTTATGCAAGAAAGCGTTTTTCAATATTCATCGTTTATTATTCCAAAAAAAAAAAAATAGAATAAACCCCTATTTGACTAACGGTGCATTTCGACGTTTAAATCTTTGGCAACATTGCACTCAATTCACGTGCTTTTCTGTTTTACCATCTGAACACTCGAATAGGCCTGTGCGGTTAACCGGTTTTTTTCATAACCGGTTACCGGTTATCAAATTTGCTAAAAACCAGTTTATTGTTCTCCTGTTAACCGATTACCGCTTAATAAATTTTGAAAAACCGGTTTATTGTTTTTTAGTTAACCGGTTTTGAAACCGATTACCGATTGTCAAATTTTTGAAAAACCGGTTTATTGTTTGCCGGTTAATCAGTTCTCAAACCGTTTTTTTTTATAACCGGTTTTTTAAAACTGGTTTATTTTTTTCCGTCCGTATCAGTATGATCGGTCTTCAGTAAAATCTGATCAATCTAGATTCTTATCGATAAATAAGAATATCGTTCCAAAACCACCCCAGTGACAAATACACGTGTAATTAAACTGTAATTTACACGTCGTAATTTCACACAAATTCACGCGGAATTACACGTGTAAAATGGTTGTTTTCAGGAAACACCCTTTTCATACGCGTAATTTCCACATGTAAATCCTCGCGTGGAATTTCGCGAGTAAAAAGGGTGTTTGCTGAAAACAACCATTTTACACGTGTACTTGTGCTTTGTACATTACACGTGTATTTTTACAAAATTGCGACGTGTAATTACATGTGTAATTCTCCACACGTGTATTAATTTATAATTTACACGTGTATTTTTTCACTAGGGCTAAGAAGAGGGATAATGTCCTGTATATAAAATCTAAATTCTAATCATATAAGGCAGAGTACCGTCGGAAATTATTAGACCACTTAATAAAATTCTATTAAACACTGGCCGCTCTGTTTTTGTGACTAACTCCGCAAAAAATAAAGAAACGGGGATTTGAAAAAAATCGCTGGAAAGCTTATTCAATTCCGCGCCTGTTTAAGCCCCATATGAAGTGCTTTGAATAAATGTGGACCGAGAAAGCATGTGAGAAATATAGCGATAATTTCCATTTTTGGCGAAATTTCGTTCCTCAACTTTGACTCGCGGCAACTTTCAGGAAAGTGATGGGAAAAATCTGTTAGTCACACAGAATGAATCGTGAAATTTCCTCTTTAAAATGAGACCAAGAACATGAGAAAATGTTAAATGGTTCTCGAATTATCATACAAAAATATAGAAACGTGTCCAAGTCGAAAATCGGGTGGTAAAGCGGTAGTCGATCAGAAGATCGACTGCCACCCCATATTCTTTGTTAACGCACGGGAAACAAAGACAAGACTGTACTCGCCGCTCAACGCTCAACCAACCGATTTTCATCTTGGTCACGCTTCTTCATTTTTTATGTTAATTCAAGAACCATTGAATATTTTCTTATGTTCTTGGTCTCATTTTAAAGAGGAAATTTCACCATTTATTCTTTGTGTCTAACAGATTTTTCCCATTACTTTCCTAAAAGTTGCCGCGAGTCAAAGTTGAGGAACAAAAATTTGCCAAAAATGAAAATTATTGCTATATTTCTCACATGCTTTCTCGGTCCACATTTCTCGAAAACACTTCATATGGAATTCAATCCACGCAGAATTCAATAAGCTTTCCAGCGCTTTTTAAAAAATCTCTGTATCCTAATTTTTTGCGGAGTTAGTCACAAAAACAGAGCAGCCGGATTTTAATAGGATTTTTTAAGTGGCCTGATAATTTCCGACAGTACCCTGCTGTCCAACGCATGATCAAGTCTAAGGGAAGAACCTAGTAAGTGGCATTTTCCGTAGGAACTATTATCTGGTACACGTGCATGGGAAAATAACTTCTACGGTAAATGTCACGTACTAGGTTCTTCGATTGGACAGCAGTACTGTAGGTCCTAATTCCACCATTGCAAAAGCATTACATTCATAATAATTGAAAAATCGGTTTTTATGATTAAAATCTTTCTCATTGTCATAGTTCATAGTTAATGCATGTAAAGAAAAGATTCCTTGACTCGAAATAAATCAATTGACTTATAATATTAACACATTTTATTGAATATAAGGAAAATTTTGATCATTTATGTATTAAATGTATAGTATACCCAGTAGCTAGTTAAAAAATTTTAATTCCCTTGCATACCTGATTTTTCCTCCGGTTCTAATTTCACCAACGGCCATAGAAAAAGTACAAAATTCAATCCATTTCAATGATGCTTCACCATGGGTTACGTGAAATATAACCTCAAACGGATATAGAAAAAAATGTTCACCCAATAAAATTAAAAAATCAAAAAACTACAGAATTAGTACCTTTTGACAGCCCAAGGGACCTGGCAGGGAGAGAGTTTGAGAAATTTAATTAATTAGAAGGGTACATCCTTCCTTTTGCAAATGACCCATCATTGGATGAAATCGATCAAGTAGTTTGTCCGAAAAAAATTGTTTAGTCCACGGCTCACATATCTATTGACATCGACGGGTTAAAAATATTCTTTGCTAAGAAGTTTAAGGAATTTTCGTATTTCTTTAATAAAAATGAAGTCTTTGAAAATACTGAAATAGAAATTAAAACTGATCTGCTATTTATAATTATGATTTTCTCTATAACAATACAAAATACAAAAAGCAAAACTCGTAAACCCTAATTTTCCTATTTTCTTTACAGGCAAAATCTGAACTCGGACTTCACCGACTCAGCATTGGGTTCAGCCGAGAAATCACCCCTTCCATATGGAAATTTTCAACTTCGAGATTCAACTGTACAAAGTATTCTAAGGCATCCACGATATGGGCCAAAAAGTCCTCTAGCAAATAATTCCTATACTTATTTAAAATTTGGACTTCCAAGAGTTCTACCTCCTTCAAGAGCTCGAGATGGCTCTAGTGGTTATGATTCCAGCGAGGAGGGTCATAGAGCTTCCCAAAGTGGTGTTCCTCATTCGAATTCAGCGATGAGATCAGCCCGAAGTGATCCAGACTTCAGGCACGTTCAATCTATACCCAGAGAACAGGCCCATTCTCAATTAATTGTAAGAGAGAATCCAAGACACAGGAGTATCAGCGAGGCGAATCTTCTCCATACGGCGAGGACCAATAGAAGACACAGTATAGCCCCCATAGATCCGGGATATGGTCCTGGAATTTTGGGCACTGAAAACTACACTGCGACGTTAAGACCTCTGCCTTGTCTTCAGCATCCTCATCTTCAACTTCGTGGAATTGAAGCTTCTGGGTCCGACGGATTACCCTTGCTTCGAGGAATATCCCTGGAAGCTGGAGCCACTGATGTTCTTGCCATCATGGCCACTACTGAAAAGGAGGGCACTTTAATTATGGAAACTATTTCTGGAAGGAGGAGAATTAAGACGGGAGATATCTTGCTTAATGGGAGACCTATTTCTTCCAAGACTCTAAGGTTCGATCCAATTGATCACATTTTTTTGTGTCCAAATTCAATCATTTCTATATTTATAAAGTTATACACATCTATATATTACGCCACCAAAATAAGAAGTGAACTGCTGCTACAAGTGCGCGTACTTTTTCCTTCGGAACTGACACTTTTCACATTGAAAAATCATTACTTATATAAGCTAGAAAATTTGTTTCCTGGGGATGTTCCAGAGATATTGACATTTCCGTCCAGTAGAATGGGGAGTGATTTTATTAATACTAATTTAGATGAAAATTTTTCTGTGAAAAAAGACCCTCTAGAGCTCTGCTGGGAAACGAACCCAGGTTTTCTATTCACATCACTCCTGACTAAAATGAGAAGTTAGATAAATTCCATAATTATTAGTAATAAATTCCTCAAATTTTCAAAGTTTCCCTATTTCTTCAAACTTGTATTCACCATGGAGTTCATTTGGAATTGAGTTCAATTTATTAGAGAAAACCCAACAGTTACATGCCAGTTACAGGGTTTTTATATAGAGGTAAAACTTTTTTTCCAATTGTTGAATTCAAGTGTCCCTAAAAATTGCAAATAATAATCAACCCCTCGGTTAGAATACAAGCTCTGAAATGTCACGAATAAAAATGTCACCTATTTTAAAAATCCTTTTTTATTCAACTAGGTCTCGAGTAGCCTATCTACCAGCAGAAAGTGGTCTGAGTCCTGGTCTCACTGCTCAGCAAACTCTAAGTTTTTACACGATGCTCAGAGGAGGTCCAGGAATGTCTTCATTGCAAGCAGAAGCCATTTTACGAGACTTAGGTTTGGAAGGAACCAAACACTGTTTAGTCGACTCACTGACAACTTCTGAAGCCAGGAGGTTGGCCCTAGCGTGTAGATTATTACAAGACTCTCACATCCTCACCCTGGACAGACCAACTCATGGTCTCGACATCTTCGATGCTTTTTTCCTCATAGAATATTTAAGGCAGTGGGCGATCCGAGGTCAAAGGCTAGTCGTACTCACACTTCATCCTCCAACTTATGAAATACTAACTATGGTCTCAAGAGTCACACTCGCTTCTGGAGGAAGATTAATATACTCTGGAGCCAGGAGAGACATGCTCTCGTACTTCGCTCTTGCTGAATTCCCCTGTCCTCGTTTTAAAAATCCTTCGGATTATTATCGTAAGTTCTGATCCAAGATATTTAATTCAATTTTTATCTCTCTATTGTACATTATATTAGAATTCTATTATTAGAATTAATTTTGATACTTGTTTGAATATAATAAAATTTTTGCTCTTTCTTGTTTCCAGTGGACCTGGTGACCTTGGACGACTTATCAGCAGAGGCTATGTTAGAATCATCGCAGAGAATAGACCACCTAGCAGAATTAGCCAGAGCAAGATTGCCACCTTTGAGTGAACCAGGACCTCCTGGTGCTTTGCCTCCTTCAAACTCAGGCGCGAATATATTTGTTCAAATCTATGGTCTTTTTTCAAGAGCTCTGATCTACAGTCAACCTTGGACTCTGACGAGATTGCTCCAAAAGATAGTGATCTCGGCCACACTCAGTATTATTCTCGGTGCTGTCTTTTGGGACGTAGCGAGTGACTCAAATTTGTACTTGAGGGATCGAATCGGCTTCCATTACACGAGCCTCGGCGTCCTCTTCTGGCCGCTGAGCCTGATCGCTATCGGGGAAGTTCTTAAAGCCAGGCCTAACGTCGAGAGGGATATAAGGGATGAACTCTATGGAAGATTTGTCTACATTTTTGTCGAGGTCAGTTTTTTATTTTGCAATACATGTCAAGATTAATAAATCCCCCAAGTTTAAGGTAAAAATAATTATTAGTTAATGAGATACACAAATTTGTAATAAAAATTTAAACAGTCATATCTCCCGAACGGGTCATAATAAACGTTCTTTTTTAAATTCAGGAAAATGAGACAATTAAAATGAGTTATGTGCATCATTAGCGAATTTTTGTAAAGAAAAAAACTATTTAAATGATTTATGGTAATATAACTTTCGAGCAGCTAAACGAAATTGATCGGTTCAAAGACTAAAGCACTTCGCATTATATTCTTTTTTCAAATAAAAAATAAAGTTGAAGACATGAGAATGACAACTTGGTAAAAACTAATTGAAGATAGCCCCTGAATTAGATTATTTTAACTATTAATTAGGGGTCTTATTCAAATGATCTTTAACGAGTTGTCATTTTCATGTCTTCAATTTTAGTCTAGTTGAATGTAAAAAATAGCAAATTAGATTCCTTCAAAATTGAAAAGCTTAGCCACATTCTAATTCTATTTGGAGCATTTTTAATTGAAAACTAGTAGATAAACATGGGTGTTTCGAATTGTAGATCCCTTACCGACATTTATCGACAGAAAAAAGGGTTCTTGTCCATGCTAAATATCAAAATCATGAATTCCGTTATAATTGTTAAAATCCTCTTGTCAGGAACAAATCAGAGGGAAGAATATAGTTATGTTTTTTTATTATTATTAAAGTTCGTTTGTCGGCAAAGATCAATGGGAGAACCGACAAGGAATTTTTGTGATAAGAAGTATCAAATAGATGATGTCAGAGATAGTCTTGGTTTGCGTATTACCAACATTACCGACCGTGTAGAAATTAAATCTTTAAGAAAAACGTAAGGCCAAGTTGAATTGTTTAAACATTCCACAACTATGCGTCACTCGTCTGCGGTAATTTCTTTGATATTTTTAATAGCTAATTCCTTGTATTTATCTCTTTGAATTTTTTTGCCGATAGGAAGCTGATGCAATATTTTTCCAAGATCTTGACAAAAAAACGTAAGTCTTACGTTTGGGGATATTCCTCTTAATAAATAGTGTTAGTGGTGGGGGGGGGGAGTTGATATATGGAGGTCATTGACTGATTTCATTTTCGGTTCGTGTCCGTAGTCTGATGTTAAATCTGAAAAGCAAGAATAATAAGAGTAAAGAGTCGAATAAGCACGCATCTGAATAGCAGACACATTTATTGAAAGCAATATAATAATATACCGTTCAGCCTGAGTTTAGTTTACTTTCAACTAGTGTTCAGTGTGTAGTGGAAATTTACCTCGTGTGTTTAGTGTTGGAGTTCTCAAATTATAATATTATTCAGTGATCGTTCAAATTTATTATTTCAAAATGAATTCCAAGGAATGTAAAAACCTTATAAAAATAATGGAAGAGGAATACAAAATTTTGCAAAAGAAATCTACATCAGAGGAAATTGACATCTGGATTCAAAGGGGCAATCAAAATATTACAATTTTGTTGAATTATTGGGTTTTAAATAACTGTTCATACCAATATTTAAAGTATTACATTGATATTTAATTAATAATCGGA
>JBAGKK010528798.1:0-12703 GCA_037177015.1 Euceroptres primus | reverse complement strand
TTTAGCGCACTTGACTTTTCTCACTCGCTTCGCTTGTGCGAAAAACGTCTCGTGCGCTAAATAATCACCTCTCACACGAAATGTATCTGAAATGTATCGAAATGTACTATTTTGTAACACATGCACAAAAAGTCCGCATTTTTGTCCATGGAAAGTATACGAGAAGTGGGGCTTTTTGGTTAGGTTTACGAAAAACCAATTCTGCGCATGTGCAACTTTTGTCGCATTCTTTTTTCACACGCTACGGACTTTTCGCACGTCATAACTTTAAACATTTTAATTTTAAAAATACCAAACCATTTTCTGTCAAAAAAGAGGTCGAAACTTGAGAACTACAGAGTCGATATAATATGGGCCTAAATAGCTGACTTACACTAATATGACTTTTTAAAAAACGTGGGCGCTTTGCAGTCGTACTAAATTTAGATTTAAATACTTTTCTAATTTTCAATACTACTAAGTTCTTAACTTGAAGCGTAACAGGGCAAAATGAGGCAAGGGACAAAGTGGCAATTGTACAGGAGAGCGAAAAAGCGTTGTATAAAACCGAAATCGTAATTTTAAAAAAAGTCCCTCCCCCCCCGACCTGACATATTGCTGAATTGATACCAAGAAAGTTTGATTGAAAAGAAGCTCCCAGTTTTGAGAAAATATGGTCCAAAATTGACTATGTCGGGTTGACACTTTTTTTTTACCCTGCCCGAGTCAACTTGAGACAGTGATAAGGAATAAAATACGCAGTTAAAAAAAAACTGGTGACCCGTCTCCGATATTTTGAGTTATTGAATACACTGATTACTGGATTGACTGCACATGGGTCGATCGCAACGTTCACGCTTCACTGATTCTGTCTCCCCCCCCCCCCCGAGCATCCCTTGACCGGTCTACATCGCTCGGGCAGTCAGGGCCGCCAGACGTTGTTTACATCACGACTCTCTGCGCATTTACTTTTGTACGTTCAGAGACTATATGCGCGGTCCTGAATTGGATCGAGAACACTCTATCCCCGAGCCGTGCTGTCGATCCAGTAATCAGTGCACGGGGGAAAAAGTTTTATCAAAAAAAGTAATTCAATTCGGAGAAAATTAAGTTTTAATTTTGAAGTTGGAATTCCATGAATTCTGAAAAGTGGTGATAAAAACTCTAATTTTCATTTTTTTTAAACTGGTGAAACGTCCCACAGTGGGAAAAAAGCACCTCTTTTGGACAAAAATCGACCGACAGTACAATTCTTAACGTATTTTGATGTTTTTTTTTTTTTTGGAAATGACCATAAGTCTTCCAGGTATAAAGAGTGACTGCGAATATCACTCTATCTAAACAAAAATTTGTTATTTAACAACAAAGTTTAAGCTGTTTTTTTTCTAACTTTTCAGTGATACCATTTTTTTAAATATTTTAAAATTTATTAAAACAGGTCATAAATCATTGTAATGAACAACTAAAAATAATGCCCAGTAAGTTAGAGTAAGAAAAAAATTGTTTATAATTTTATAAACAAACTATGGTACAAAAGTCATTTTTTCGTGATTCTCAATGATTAACTATTTTAAATCCATAGATTTCGTATGAACTATGGCAGATAATAATGTGCGCTTACAATTAGTTAAGAATAGCTGCTGGTTAACAATTATTTACATAATTTTTATAAACCAATGCACATATTAACCATTTTTTCATGAAAAGGTTTTATTTTTTGTAGAAATATTTTGCCAAAGACTCCTTGCTGTCATATTTTTCAGAATTACAAGAATTGTTAATTATATAAACAATTTTTATAAACAAATGCACATTTTAAAAATTGTTTTATGAATAGGCTTCATTTTTTTTAGCGGAATCAATTCGAAATGTCTTGTCAAAGACTCCTTGCTGTCGTATTTTACATAGTGACAAAAACTATTAATTATATAAACAATTTTTATAAACAAACGCATATTTTCATTATTTTTTCATGAATGGGCTTTATTTTCTTTTAAAGAAGTAATAGCAATTTGAAATATGTATATGACAGCAAGGAGTCTTTGACAAGACATTTCAAGTTGATTCCGAAAAAGAAAATGAAGCCTATTCAAGAAAAAATTGTAAAAATGTGCATTTGTTTATAAAAATTGTTTATATAATTAACAATTATTGATATTATGAAAATATGGCAGCCAGGAGTCTTTGGTAAAACATTTAGAGTTGATTCCGCAAAAAAATGAATCCTATTCATGAAAAAATGGTTAAAGTGTGCATTTGGTTACAAAAATTGTTTAAATAATTGGAAAAATGCAGCTATTCCTAACTAATTGTAAGCGCATATCATTATCTGTCATATTTCATACGAAATCTATGTATTTAAAATAGGAAATCATTGCGAATCACGAAAAAATTACTTTTATTCAATAGTTTGTTTATAACATTATAAACAATTTTTTTCTTACTCTAACCTACTGGATATTATTTTTAATTAGTCATTACGTTTATTTTTGACCTGTTTCATTAAATTTGAAAATCTTAAAAGAAATGGTATTACTGAAAAGTTAGACAAAAAAAGTTCATACTTTGTTGTTAAATAACAAATTATTGTTTAGTCAGAGGGAAATATTCGCAGTTACTCGTTATACCTAGAAGACTTATGGTTATTTCTAAAAAAACATTAAATTCCGTTAAGAATTGTACTGTCGGTTGATTTTTGTCTAAAATAGGTGCTATTTTCCCCCCCGAGATGTTGAGTTGCTAAACACGAGGGGAAAAGTTTGATCGAAAAAAGCGATTCAATTCCGAGAAAATCAATTTTGAATGAGACAATTTTTCGCTTTTAGATACCGTAGAGTAGAGTACAGCTTTTATGTATTTTTTGAGGTTTCTTTAACTTTAAGCGCAAGAAAAATTTTTTCAGCTTTTTCATTTCTACAGACAGAGATCTTAATTCTGAAGAGAAATCAATCATTTCAAGATTTTTAAATCATTTTCTACTTACTAATTATCATTGTTGAAAAGTTGAACCTTTTTGTACCGCTGATCTTCTAAATAGGTACAACTATTATTTTTCATGTTTAAAATGAATAAAATAATTTTTAAATACTGAAATACTATTTAGAATTTTAATTTAACTATTTTAGAATACTTTCTGATGATAAAGTATGAAAAAAGTTTAATTAATTAATTCAAATTAGGTTTGAGATTTATCAAACAGAAAAAAGTAAAACAATTAAACATCAACATTAATGTTAAAGAAATATATTTTTAGAAGGATCTATAATTTGTTTAACATCCATCTACGATTCTAAGGTCATATCTAACCATTTAATTTACTGGCCATTCCCAACTGAGCAATTTAATTGGTCTATAATCTATAATTTAACCGATACAAATTTTCTCCTGGAAGCAAAAAAATTAGCTTTATATTAAAATAATAATAATTACATATAATTTTTTAGAGGTAAAATTTCTTCTAATTATTGACGTTAAAATCTTTAAAATGCAGCACAAAAACTTGATTTTGTCATCGATTGAGCTGAAAAATCGAAAATAATAGAAACTGAAAAGTGAGTTTAGGTTTCTGACAAGCATCCTCATATTTTAGACAGTTATATTTCGAAAACTATCAATTATTGTGAAATATTATTTCAGTGTAGCTTTTTAAAAAAGAAATAATTAAAAAAGAAACAAATACTTGACTGCACAAAACTGCAAAATTAGCACATAGCATAACTTGCTGAACCAGCCGAATTGTACCGCCGATCTTCGAATTTTCATATATATCACTTTTGAACTAATTAATGAAAGCACAACCTCGCATTTATGGAACAAATTCTTTTTACGCGGGCAATCGAGAATTCTCATTACTTTTAAATTATTGAACTGATACAAAGTGTGGAGGTCTAACCAATTTTTTAAAATGCATCTACATATTTAAACATTTTTCAATGCTTGTGCAGAGGTCGTATAAAATTCCACTTTCGTATTCAGTAAAGTTAAAATCCTTCTGAATCTTACATGCTAGGAGATTATTATTTTTATTCAAATTGTCACATTAAAAAACACACTTAAAGTGAGTTGTACCTCACGGAGAAAATTTATTTATTAAAATTTACTCAATTAGTTCGGTAAATGGAGGACATTACTGCATTTAAAGAAAGTTTACAGTTATTCCAGTTCCAGTTCATACCAGTTTATACACAGTAACAGTTCATACCAGTAAAATAACGCAAAGTAATGTAAATTTTTATTAAATGAATTATATAAAGTTTAATTTCGTGTGATATTAACGAATTAATTAAATTCTACGGAACCACTTGTTCCGATATGTGGTAAAGGTAATGTCTCTCATGGAAAAATGACGAAGAAGTCAATGTAAAAAAGTTTCTAACCTTACCATCTAATATGGAAGAAATACTAACGATTTACTTAAAAGGAGGTAGCGATTGAAGAATTTTTTCAGACATTTTCACTTTTATTACGAGAGGAATTACACAACAGTAAGGTAAAATGAGAAGCGTTAGGGACGTCAACATTCTCAGGGCTGAAGTTTAAAGCCAAGTCCCCCGTAGAAACTTTAGCATTTTAAAGTTAGGTTAGCCGTGAAGTTTCGTTGTTAGGGCTAGAATGCGTTAAACGTAGGTTAGGTGGTTCGAACCCGCCGCAGTGTTTTCGATTTTTAATAGCGTTGAAAGCGTGCGATTATATTGCATGTAATATATTGTAATTTAATGTAATTATTTAAGTTAAATTGTGTATATGTGTCAACGATATATTTATAAATTTTATGATATGTGTAAGTATGTGTGTAGTAGTGATGACCTTCCACAGAATCTGGACGTAGCATATGAATGTTTTTTTTTTCTGCTGGCGCACGATATTTTACATGACTGGCATGTAGAATTCACATATTTAAAGAGGTAGACTTTGTTTCCTTTCGTTGATAATATTTAATTGGCTGATTTCATATAGACGACCAATGAAAAATACATGTCTTCCAACATGTCACAATTTAATTTGATTCATTTGCTTAAATCTGTACCTAATAGTTCTCATTTTACCCAACTGCCAGGTAATCTTTATTCACTAGTTATATTATTTCTTACTAAATCGCATATTAAATTATAATGAATTTTTATTAATAATTTATATTTTCACATAAAACATTACCCTATTTCACTTTACATGACTGAAAGTGAAATTTTAATAAAATGCCGCAATGTTCTCGGTTTGCCGAACTAGGAAATATGAAGTTATAGTTACTAATAATTATTTTTTCATTTTTAGTACATTTTTCATTTTTATTTTAATAAAAGCTTGTATCTTAAATTTTTTTAAAAATTATTTTCTATTTAATTAAGAACAATAATATTATCACAATGCGAGTAAGATTCTAGAAATTTCGTACAGATTTCGATTCATAATATGTAGGGTGAAGATAATACCAGATAAATATTTAAATAATCAATTTAAAGCCATAAGCCCCATGAATACAGTAAAGGTATCATTAGCCAAATTGCTTCCTTTACACGTAAGTTGCGTTACTTCCACAAAGGGTGGAGTTTCTGGGGCTACATTAGGGTAGGAAAAAGGCAAGCTATCTTGGCAACATCAATTTGACGAATGTATCCTCGGCCGCAACGAAATGTTGAATACCGCAATTCCGCGCGCACGCTATCTGCATCGGGAGGCAGTATGTCCAATGTAAAACGCCACAATGTATAGATATAGAGATGAATGGCTGAAGATTCATTGAAACTCACGGCACACTATCTACCCCGAGAATGGGAAGAAGCGATGGCCCTGCTTCGACCACTACTCATCAGTCAACGTCTATTCCATACCATAGAAGCTGTTCTTATTACTTGTCGCTGCCTTCTTCCCGATTAGGTATCTAATGGCTTCCTGAATCTCATAGAAGTCAGGTTATACATTTTTGATTTATACCTTTGCACCCTTGTTTTACTTATTTTAGTTTTTTTTATAGACTAAAGTTTTTGGTTTTTATAATCACCATTAGTTTATCGTTGAAGAACTTTTATAACCCACATAAAACGAACGTTTGAATATTTCAATGTAATGTTGACTAAATATTTTTTAGAAATATTGTAAAACTATTCGCCCTGAAACCTGAAATATCACAATGGAATATTTCCGGAATATTATTTAGAATGTGTCTAACATCTTTCAATGGAATATTTCCGTAACATTGCAATGAAAGTAAATGAAATTTTTTAAAATACACTGAAACCTCAGTTTACCAGGCCTCGGGATACCAGTTCCAGGAATTTGTTTCTGGATGAGGGGTCCAAAGGGACGAGGAAAGTTGAGCTCGGAGCTCAGCGGTGTCGCGCAAGTAGCGTAGCAACAAAGTGTGCAGTAGTGACGTAGTAGTCTAAGCGTCGGTTCGCATCAGTTCGTTTCCAGTGTTTTGATTATGCGTTATGTGTAATAATTCAGAAATAATAACTAAATAAAACTTAACAGTAAAGTAAACGTTAAATTAAACTTATATTTAAAAAATATGTTTCACTTGTGACAAAAATGAATGAAAAATAGTTCATACAGCCCTGACTTGTTTACGTTTAGAGAAACCTCGGTTTACCAGAAGTGCATTTCGGAGATTCCCGAAACCCCTGGTAAACAGAGGTTTCAGTGTATTCCGAAATGCTCTGTTTGGAAAATTTGGACTAGTACGCGTATTTGCTCATATGAGGTTGAATCATAAAAATCGATTTTTTGTCTTCTTATCTTTCTTTATTTTACCTACATACACAATACACATACAATATTATATTATTACGAATTGCTTTTAAAAGTTATAATCATAAGCACGAAGATACTTATATACAAAATTACTTAAAAACTACTTTACATTGTTACAATATTGGCAATTAGCTGAAAAATTACGATTTTAACGATTTATTGCACAGTGGCGTAGAAGGACAAATTTTAAACACAAAAATTTCGAAAATTTTCCAAGTCACCACTAAATTGACAATCTTCTGATTACAGAGGTTAGCAGCACCTAAATTCCTAAAAAATCAGGAAATTATCTCTTGAATTAAAAAAAATCCTTTGAAATACATGAAATCAATTTCATCATTTGGCAGCTTCATTAATTTCTCAATTTTAAAAGTACTTCTGAAAGCAATAAATATTTAATTTAATTTTTGAAATATCACCAGATGATATATGGCTTGAAGGAAACCCGAGAGGGATGCACATGAGGAAAGACATTGAATTATATTTAATTTTCTTTGAAAATTGAAATAAAATTGATAGTGTTATGAAAAATTATAAGATTAAACGAACTTACCTATAAGTGAAGTTCTATCTTAATTGTACGAAGCGCCTCTTCCGAAAACATCAGAATGTAGTACCCTCTCTTCTGTGCCGAATTACCACATTTTCAAAGTTAAAAATTGGAAATTCGCGCTCCTATGAGCGCCACCAAGCCTACTGTGTTACTCGATTTTGTTAGTTTTTTTAAAGTCGTACCGTAACAAAAAAAATTCGGGGGTCTTAACTATAAGAGTTAGGAATAGGAAATATAATTATTTGGGAGAGATCTGATCTATTCGGAAGAGGCGCTTCAAACAATTAAGATAGAACTTCACTCACAGATAAGTTCGTTTAATCTTGTAATTGTACTTTGCGCCTCTTCCTCAAGATCAGAATGTAGCTATTTAAAGTTGGTTACGGTTTTTTTCAGTAAGTTAACATATATTATAGATTATGTATGTTTCTTATATAGCTCTAACCGTTAATCCTTATTTAGGATTGCCAAAGCAAACGCAGTTTTATGAGACACAATGTCGCGCTTGAAGAACTTAGCGAACGTTTCTGATTTTTGAGTCCACCCAGCAGCTTTTCAAATAATATCAAAATTTATACCCTGTCTATTAGCTGCTGAGGTAGATGCGTGACGCGTACAGTACGCATTAAAAGTATCAGTATCAATCCCAGTCTTAAATAATACACTCTTAATCCATCTACTTAAGGCTGCGTTGTTGCAGCTTTATGTGGTTTTTAAATGATATAAATAGCTTGTTTTCCGAGTTTCTTAACTGTTTTGTTCTATCTAAGTATTCTTTCAATGCAGTGGCTGGACATACAATTATATCTTTTTTATAGAACAGAATCATAAGCGTCTACTTACAGCAGAAGTCTTCATTCAATCCGGAATTTTAATTTCCACACTATCGTTTACTTTGCGGATGTTTCTGATATCAATTAAAGGCAAGGTTTGCATTCTATGGCCAGTTATAATTGCTATCAAGGTCGCTATTTTAATGTCAACTTCTTTAAGGAATGTAAATTATTCGCTCCCTATTACCCAATGCATTTAGAACAATCGCCGGGTCCCATGTAGAATCATATTTTGCACCTGGTGGTCTAATTTTTGCAATTCCTTTAAAGAAACGCATAATTTGCGGATTTTCTCCCACGTCAAGACCATGAACCAACGCGATCGCGGAACGATAACTATTTAGGGTTCCGTAAGAAGCTTTTTTTTCGTACTTGGCCGTTAGAAACACCAGAACATTTTGTATAGAATATATAAACGGATCTATATCTTTAAGCTTGCAGAAATCCCACCATTTTTTCAATCCAGAGTCGTATTATTTTAGCGAAGAATCAGTTAGTGAGGAAATCATGGTGTGTACCGTCACTTCTGGAACCAGTTTTATTTTGAAAGCGTCCTGGACAAAACTCCTGCAACCAGGGTAATCCTTTCCCACAGGGGATGCGGTTGCCTATTTAATGATAATAGAAGATTACTATTCGGTTTTGAATAAATAGGTTCAGATTCAAGCATTGAATAATATATTGGGAACCACAGCTGAGCTGACCAGTCCAGAATAATCAAAATTCCTCTACATTTTTCGAATCTTATTTTCTCTAGTATCCGAAGTTTCCATTTAATTGTAAAAGCATCCACGGCCATCGCTCCTGGATCTTTTTGCCAAGATACATAGTTCCCACACTTCGAATTGGTTCTAGTAGCAAAAAGATCTATATCTAGTTTCCCAAAATTACTTATGATATAAGTAAAGGCTTCATTGGATAGGCTAAATTCCGTTTCAGATTCCAATCTACGGGATTCGAAATTTGCTATCACATTTTCATTCAAGCTTATGTACGATGCAGAAATCCAAAGATTTCTTTTCTCGTACCATTCCCAGATTTCTTTTACTAATTCGCTTACTTTAGGAAAGCGCACACCACCTTTTTTATAATTATATGCCACTGCAGTGGTATTTTCTACCCTCATTAGAACATTAACATTTTTCAAATATTTCGCAAAGCATTTCAGCGCAAAGAAAACTGCCATTAACTCCAGGATATTAATATGATACTCCTTTTTTTGTTTATTCCAATGACCATGCACACGCTGACCCTTATAACTCGCGCCCCAACCTGAAAGCGATGCATCCGAGAATATTTCTATGCTAGGATCAAAATTTGTTAAGTAATTAATCGCAGAATTAATGTTTTTCTTCCACCAATTTATATCGTCTCTTAAAGTAATTGAAATAGGCATACGTACCTCATAGTTTTTGTTACACTCAAGAGCTAGAAACTTTTCTTTCAAAAGCTTTAATATTAACTCTACCGTACTTTAGAGTCGAGAAATACGATTCTAAGGATCCAATGAATGAAGCGAATTTCATAATTTTACACTCTTTTACACTTTCTATTTTCTTAATTTGTCCTAATACTTTGTCTCGTTTTTCTTCTGGAAGTTCTACTGACATCTTTTGCGAATCGTAAATTGAACCCAGAAACTTCTGCCTAGAGAACGGTATTACCTGATTCTGTTTTTATTGATAATGAATCCTAGTTTCTTTAACAATATACAGGTAATACTTAAATTTTTCTCACAAGGCACAAACGAATTCCCTAAAAGTAAAAAATCGTCCAAATAAACCACTGAAATGAATCCTAGGGCCCTTAACTTTGAAACTACTGGTCCCCTTCTCTTCTAATTGGATTATTTGTTCCAAAATCTAAACCTTTTCTTGTTGTGACCAATGTGTTCCAGAAGGAGAATTCTTTTGAACTACCTTGGCCTGAAAAGAAATTTTGAATCCACCTATCCCGCTCAGAATGGTTTTATCAGGCATTAAATCGGACCATTGTTCCAGAAAACTTTGGAGACGACCGCGTATTTTGCTTACTTTCGAATCTAATAACATCTTTTAAAGTTCGGGGGTCCTCGTTGTCCCTGATACATCGGTTTCCACTGTCCCTGCGAAATTCCTGGATTCTGTGGAAACCTCTGCTCGCTCGACATCGAATTGCCTTGCTGTTTGGCCGGAAATGAACGACGGGCGGGCCCTTGAAGTTTTTTGGCTCACTTTTGTTTTGTTGTACCTTTGATTTCGAACGGAGCTTCTGAACAGTCGTTTTCAGATTTTACGGGTTTCGACGATTTCAGATATATAAAAATTATCCTAAAAAATTTTTAATTGGGACAAATATAACGTATCTTGTAGAAAGAAAGAGATACGTCAAAACGAACAAAATTTTCAGATACACCTTTAGAGTCATTTAGTAAATAAATATTAATGATTAAATATAAGTAAAAATAAATAAATAATATAAATAACGTCGGTAATATAAAAGGGATTAGGTTTTATAGCATTCTATTCTTCGACCCCTAATAAAGGATTATCCCTCAGATCCTAAAGTCTGGCGATTTCTGAACAATCCTGACGAATTCTGACTTTTCCTGGTCAGAAGACCTGACTTTTTTTCTGTTGATTCCTGACTTTTTTTTTAGTAGGGCTATGTAAACATCTTGTTGGTGAGGTTATTTTTTATGTCTGTAAACGGTGGGCAATCTCAGGTTTTGTATTTATTTGTAAAGAAAAATATTGTTCGATACATGAGGTACTCATGTATCGATACACGATACACAGGCCTCATGTATGTCAAATATTATAGTTTACATATATTATTTTATTCATTATTTTATTATTATATTTGTATTTTTATAAAGTAATAGGAGGAAGAACAGGGCCCAGAAAGTACCGCGGTAAGCAATTCGGTTGCAAACAGCGACCAGCCCACCGTGAGTCAGTCGAGTTAGTTTGCAGAAAGTGGGACTGAACGGTAAAATCTAGAAATAAGGGAAGGACCGAAAAGGGCGTGCGGTGAATGTCGGAGAGCTACCTGCTGCCTGAACCGATTTTGACCGCGGGACTCAACTCGGCTCCTGTGTCTATTTTCTATTTACTTTTCAAGATATAAAGGAAAAAGTTTCATAAGCAGTGTGGGCAATAAACATCACATAAATTAAGGGTTCTGGTAAGCCACAGTCACAGTTCCAGTCTTTCCTGTTTGAAATAAAAAATGTTCATAATTTAATTTTTGACAATACCACTGTCAAATTATATTACAATTTTAAAAAAATCAATATAATTCAATGTTTTCCTCATGTGCATGCCTCTCGGGTTTTCTTTAAGCCACATATCATATGGTGATATTTCAACAATAAAATTAAATATTTAATTTTTTTCAGAAATAGGTTCACAACTGAGAAAGTCCTGAAGCTGCCAAATGTTGAAATTGTTTTCATGTAATTCAGAGGATTTTTTTTAATTAAAAGAATAATTTCCTGAAGTTTTAGGAATTCAATGTAAAGTAGTTTTTTAGTAATTTTGTTTATAGGTTTCTTCGTGCTTATGATTATAATTTGTAATAGCAGTTCGTAATAATATAATATTGTATGTGTATTGTGTATGTTGATAAAATAAAGCAAAAAAGACTTGCTCGATTTTTATGATTCAACCTCATACGAGCGAATAAGCGTACTGGTTCAAATTTTTCAAACAAAGCAATTTGGAATATTTAAAAAAATTTATTTTCTTTCATTGCAATGTTACGGGAATCCTAGGCCGAAAAGTCGGACTTATGCCGGATCTTACGAACGGCATAGTACCGCGCTAGTTGTAAACAAGGAGCAATGCCAGTACTGATCATTAGTACCGCGCCGAGCGTTGGCGCGGTACTGGTTCAGTACTGCCCCAGTACTGAGTCCAAGTGCTGGCTGGAAGCCGACTTAGGAGTTTTGCCGAACGTTGGCGCGGTACTGGTTTAGTACTGCCCCATTACTGAGTCATTTTCCCAAAAACTCTTCCTTTTCGTAAGGATTTTGTGACCAAGACTTCAATCAACAAAAGTAGTTGTACTCTTGGAATAATCCATACAGATTAATTACTTCTTTGATTCGGTGACGTTACAACTTCTCACTTATTCAGATTTAGAGAGTGCACAAAAAACAAAATTATACCTGAAAAGAACTTGGTGCTGATTATATCTGAATTTGTTAAAAATGATTAATTAAAAACTGCAGAAAAGCAAAAAGTCAGTCAATGATTCAATTAGTTATGTATTTAATTAGTTATTAATCACAATAATTAATTTTCAGTTTAATATATTTGATTAATGAATTAGTGATATTATAACATAATATCACTAATATTCACTAATTAATTGTAACGTTTTCTACTAAAAATTACTTAAATTTACTAATAATTAGTCAATTTTAACTAATTGGGGAAGCAGGGAGACAACCAATAATTTTGCGAATTTCCATTTTAATATATTCCTCAGTTACCTCGGACTAACTGTCGACAAGATCCAAGCGGTTTGATAGCTCAGTTGGTTAGTGCGTGCGCTAGGTTTAGGTTTTTAGGTAGTTTAAGGTAGGGTTCGAATCCCCAGCGGA
>JBAGKK010528787.1:0-12704 GCA_037177015.1 Euceroptres primus | reverse complement strand
TTTTCATATTCTATTTCGTGAACGTCCTATGCACAGAACAACAAGAAAAATTACGAATTTACGTGTGTAGAACACATGAATATGATTATTTGTTTATATATTTGTTACTTAAAAACCGAAAATTAACCAATCTGACTGACATGATGATCGTTGGATAAATCCTTCAATAAGTAATGTTGACATAAAATTTTACACTTTAATCTGCAATGGTTCAGGAGTAATTAATTTCTGAAAAAAATGCACTTTTTATTGATTGCTTGAGAACGTCTTCAAAAATCGATATTTCATAAAAACCGCCTGGGGGTCTTTTTTTATAGTCAGAAGCTTTCCATTCATATAAAAATTTCCAAGTTTCTACATCAAGTCGAAAATCAGGTGGCCAGTTGAGAACTTTTGACCCCATAGAAGAGCACACATATTTCTCGCACCTTACTTCGTCACACTTGGTTTGGGGGACTGAATATTTTCATATGCTTATACCTTTTGAATAAATCAACATTTTTAGACTTAATTTTACTGAAATCGGTTCGCCAGTTTCCGGCCAACAAGAATAAGCTAAAAACTAATCCAAAAGATCATTTGTTAAAAAGATATAACATTTATTGGAAGACGTGACACGAAATATTGCCTAAAATGCAGTGTTCCGCAAAACAGGAAAAAGTGCAAATCTACTCAACTGGAGTTCACGGCAAAATTGTGCCGTACGTGTGCTCCAGTTGAGTCAAAAGTGTGCTGTACGTGTGCTCCAGTTGAGTAGATTTACCTTTTTTCTTGTTTGTACTAATTTTTTATATTTTTTTCAATTGATTGTCAAAATTGTGCTGTACGTGTGCTCTGTGCACAATGGTTTGCGGCAACTCATGCACATATATTGTGTCCTGCGGCTTATGTAGGACGGACACATAATACAATTTTTTTTCCAGTAATTTATTTGTTGCAGGTAGATCGCGAGGGTTTCCCTCAAGCGGTTCAAGAATTCCTTCGATGCACATTCGCAATAGTGTTCGTAAAGAACGTCTTCTTCCGAGTCGTATGTACTCTCATTTATCGATATCTCCCTCAGACTCGCTGTCGTTATGTTCAAGTGCCGAATTTTCAAATGTAAAACGCACGGCATTTGCGGATCTGCAATGAAGGGCCATTGTGACTAGAAACAAGATGAAAAACGAAATGAAAATTCGTTTTTTTAATTTTATTTATATTTATAATTTATTATTTATTATTATTTATATTTATTCATATAGAGACAGTAAGATTTACATATTAGGAGTTATTTTTGTGGTTGGAGAAGTAATAGGAGTAATTTTGGAGAGAGGGGGATTGGTTTGTGTAATCTGATGTTGTGCTTCGATGTAAGGCGACTAGCTTGAGCTGAAAATGTAAGTTAAGAGAGAGTGAGAGAGAGAGAGGCAGGGTAGAAAGTAGTATTGGGATTCAGGGAAACCATTGTTTTCTAGTTTTGGGATTATTTTGTAGAGAGAGGGGTCAGGTTGTGTATGCTACGATGATTTTGTAAAGCTACTTGCCCGCGCTGTAAAGGGTAATGGAAGAAAGGGAGAGGCAGAGTAGAAAGGAGATATTTGTGTGTGGACATTAGGAGTAGTGGCGCAATATAGGTTGTGGGTGGAATTTGTTATCGGGTAAAGTAGGAAGAGCAGTATGTGTGAGCGTTTTATGGAGTAGGGAAGGGTTAGGGCTTCCGTTTCCTGCTGTGTCGGTAGTGGTTGAAGGGGTAGTATAAGATAGGATAGAGAAGAAAGAAAAGGAAGAAAATTTTTATGTATTGGAGATGTAACGTTGTAATGGCTATGGAAGACTCCAAAACCCGTAAAAGGGAGGAATATAATAAAGATACATATATTTATTTATATTGTTATTTTTATTTTATTTATATTATTTTATTTTTTAAATGTTTTTTATTTAAAATTTTTTTCGAATTTTTACATTGTTTATTATTATATTAGTGAGCTAACAATTACTTTTAATAATAAAGAAACCTACTTAAAATTTTCGAGTATAACCGACGACTTCGCCACACTCTGGTCCTACAGACCTACGAGACATTTTCAATCCTTCCACTGCGGCTAATATTGCGATATCGAACTGCGTATTAAGCCTTACTATTAGGGTCCTTGTAAATAACGCGTCGGTCCACCAGACCAGAGTGTGGTCTTCTAGGGGACTATTTAAAAAAATCGATAATGTCATAATTGTCAAAAACTCGATTTAAATTTTTGATTTGGCAAAATCGAAGCTAAATTAAAAAAAATTAAAAAATGTAGTCTTAAAGTGCATAAAAAGAGCTTTCCAAAACACCCATAGTTTTTTAGAATCGACGAAGCCCGAGATGATTTATTCACACTTGAACCTCGGTGCGCATATCCAAAAGCAGCCAGAAGCTGAAAATTTGGGCCCCTCACAGCAAATCCTAAGGTATAATTTTGATCTATGATTGGATCAATTAAAGCTGCAGCGCCTTAGTCACTCGGTTCTTTAAAAAATCTACATTCGATCAATTTCCACTAACAGTTGACGCGAACCAAGGTGAAGTTGTGCATTGAAGGATTTTTTTCTTCTCACATTATTCTCGAAATAATCGGCAACACTTTTTTAATACCTTATAACTTACTGTGCTCTCATTAGGCAACCTGATGCTCCAAGGCCTTTAAATTTATACCATGAGCAGAGGCTGTAACACCCGCTTCGCGCGCGTTTTTTAATGTTATATTTTGTAATTTTATATTTTGTGATGTGATATGTTCTTATAATGAAATGATTTTTAATCAAAAAGTTTACAGGAATTTGATATTTTTTAGTTGAAGTTTTGCTGATTAAAAAGTTCTAATAGTTTACGTATTTAAAAAAAGTTCACCTTTTGACCATTTTAACAATAGGCGAGACCGTTTTGATGAAATATTCTTCACCTTCAATTTTTTCATAGTAACGTTGTTTCTTGTCATTGTTCTTCTTTAATCTTAAGCGTTTTATTTCCTCTGTTTTCTCAATTTCAATTTGTTTTTTTTTCATTTTCTGCTTTCTTAACATATTATTATGTTGATATTTTCTAATCATTTATAAGTAAAAAGTATCACCACAAATTTGAAAACTATTTATTTTTTGCTGGCTTAAAATTCTTGTGCCTTAAGGCAGTATTCTATTTTGAACGCTCGAAAAAAATCTATTTTTGTGAATTTTTTCTGAGATTATTAATAATGATATTGATGTAGAGTTTGTTAGGCTTAATAAATACACTCTTGGAATACATCAAAAAAATTTTTTTCATTTATTTTATGCACTCTTTATACATAAAAACGTCAGTGAAAGTCAAATTCCCAAAAAGTAGGTTCGTCCGCGCTGTTGTAAAAATCTCGATAATGGTCTCTCTGAAACATAAAAATTAAACAGTTTCAGATTCAGTATGACTCCAGCAACCGGCTGAACTAAGATTATTTTAAAATTTTAATTTTAACTATACTATACTATAACTATACTATATCCTAGTTCAGCCGGTTTCTGGAGTCATACTGAATCTAAAACTGTTTAATTTTTTTGTTTCTGACCGCCCATTCTCAAAATTTTTACATCAGCGCGGACCTACCTACTTTTTGAGGAGTTGATTTTGACTGACATTTTTATGTATTGAAAGTGCATAAAATAACTGAAAAAAAATTTTTAAGATATTTCAAGAGTGTATTTATTAAGCCTAACAAACCGTACATCAATATCATTATTAATAATCTCAGAAAAAATTCACAAAAATAGCTTTTTTTCAAGCGTTCAAAGTAGAATACTGCCTTAATGAAAAAGCGAAAATTTTTGCTCTATCTGAATGTTGCGTATATTGTTCATTAACAACAACCTGAAAATCGCAACGCTTTTCAGCACACTTGTTTTGATTGTTACTCCTGGGCAAGAGATAGATAAAAATTGTATTGGGCTCTATTTGTAGGGCATAAAATAATATTTAAAATGACCCCTATTTCAACCCTTTGAGACTGACAGTTTACGTGATATTAATTTGTTAATTAAGGGCATCATGTTTTTGAAGAAGCCTGTGCTCTTTACCGAATTTTCGTTGTTATGAAAAAAAGATCAGGACGATTTTTTGAACGAAGGGTTGCTGAGAAAATATTCAAAACTTAGAAAATATTTTAAAAATGTAACTTAGAAAAATTTCGCAATTTTTTTGGACTTGCCGTTATTTTAAATATGTTTTGCAAAAAGGTCATTGCAGATGTCTTGACCAATTTTGAAAGTACAGTGCATTGCGTTGTTTTGTACAAATTTCGCACACTATTTTGATGTTTCAAACAAATACAAAATTTATACACGTATAGAAGCAGCATAGGGTAAATATCTGTTCCAATTCACGACTGAGTGTGTGAAATATCCTTGATTGTTTCGCAGAACTTTTCTATTACTCTTAGCGCAATAAATTATCTTTTGGTTTAAAACACCATAATAATCTCTGAAATTTGTACGAAACAACGTGACGCACTATACTTTGAAAATTGTTCGAACAAAACACCTGCAGTAGCTTTTTTTGCAAAACATGTTCAAAATAACGGCCAGCCTAAACAAATCACGAAATATTTATAAGTTCCATATTTTAAATATTTTCTAAGTCCCAACTCTTTGTTCAAAATACCTTCCTAATCCTTTATTTTTTAATCAAAATACACAGGAAAAAAGAATCTTTTAAATGAGTACTCGTTTAATATAATTTAACTTAATTCGACATGAAGACACGTGTCTTCGAGAACTGGTTTCATTAAGAATGCGGATTGGGGGATTTTTCGTTTGAATCGGAATTGAGGCTTGTGAATTTGTTTCATCTTGAATCATTAACTTCCGATTGATGAAAATTTATTTGAATTGATTTCAAAATTTTTCATTTGGAACAAGAATTTTAAGGTTATTTTGCCATATTTAACAAAAAAATTCGTAACTTTTTAAATTGTTGACCATTACAACAAAATTGCGTACTGGACAGTCAGAATCAACCACAAATTTCAATTTCAAGAATATAAAAAGCAAGTCAGTAGGGGTTGAGTCACATGACACTCGACAAGTCACATTTAGGCGAGTCACATTTCGGAAAGCCGCATTTGCGTTGAGTCACATGTGCGGAAAGTCATATTTGCGGCAAGCCCCATCGTGGCATCTCACATTCGAGAAAATTTCTAAGTCTACTCTAAAGTGGCAGAAATGCGACAAGCCACATCTGCAGCAAGTTACATCTGTAGCGAACCATATCTGCTTCAAGTCATATTTCCGGCATGTCACATTCGAGAAAATTTCTAAGTCCACTCCAAAGTGCCAGAAATGCGGCAAGCCACATCTGAAGCAAGTCACTTCGCGGAATCTCACTGTACCACTATTAAAGGGAGAAAGGGAATTAGAACGAAACGAAGGCCCCCTCTCCCTTTTGTGCAGGGGGGGGGGGGTGTTTTGTATAATTAGGAGAAGGATAAAAATATATAACTGCAGTAAGTAAGACTTGTCTCAGATGTAGCTTGCCGCATTTCTGCCAGTAGGCTTTGATAGTTCTGAGGCAGGGTTCGGTTCCTTCCTAAACGTCGGTAAAACAGTGACCCGTCATTTACCGACAGACGATAATGGTTTGTGTCACGTGATAGAATGTCACCAGTCGATAAGTTGTTACCGACAACAGATGATGCCACCGTCAATTCAGTTAAATTGCTAGGAAGTTCAAAGTTATAATAGGGTGCGGAAAATCAATTACCGACGTCGAGTAAACTGTTTACCAACGATGCCGGGTAAATGGTTCACCGAAATGTCGAATGAGGTAGATACGACAGATGTGATATCGCGATGCCACCGTGAGATTCCCCACGCTCGCGCTCCTTGCACCGCCACGGTGTGATTCCCCACGCTCCCTGCACGCGCGTGGACGCTATGTAGGATTTAACTATAGACGATAATGGTTGTCACCAGCAATAGATGGCGCCACCATCAAATCAGTGAAATTGCCGGGAAATTCAAAGTCCCACGTGGGGAATTCAGATGGCGCATGGGGCTAGGGGAATCAACAAGTTTTAGAATCTTCTAGAAGTATTGGTGTAGCGTCCAATAAAATATGACTTCAGAGCGGAGTGCAGTCATTCCATTGTGCGATTCAGTGCAGTGAAAGTGAATAGTGAATACAAAATTATCAAACCAGAAAGAATAGCTTGTGAAGTTAAAACATTATTAGTCTGTACGGTCTACACTTAGTAAAAAATGATCCTTGATGAGTGTTTAAAACTTATTCCTGGTATCGAGGAAGCGCTGTTTTCGTCATCATTATCATCTTCGTGGAACGTACAACTAAACAAAGTGAACCGATGGAGAAATGAATGCATACTGTGTTTGAAAACAGTGCGGAAGGAATTGCAACGTATACCACGACTGTCAATAAATTATAAAGGCAGGTATCTAAATATTATTAAATATCTGGAATGTCTTAAAGCTCGTTTGAGCTACTCACGAAAAAAGGAAGCGGTCTTCAGAAGACGATGGCAGCGATGACATATTAACGATCATATGCAGTGGATTGACGTCGACAAAGTATTTGACAACCGAGTAAAAACATGCATTGTTGCCAACCTGGTTCACAAGGATGTTCTTGCTTTCTTAGACGACGCCTAAGTGCTCTTTGTTGTGATGTGAAGAATTTCAAATAAAAAAATGAAGATGGACCTTGCACTTTATTATGAAATTAGAATAAAATATCAAGAAACTGAATCCCATGAAAAGTAGCTCATACATCAATATTCCTAGAAGGATTAAGAACAAAAAAGAATGTGTTAACGTGCAAAATAAGAATGACATCGAATGCTTTAAGTGGGCTACATTATCAGCCATTTGTCCACCTAAAAGGATAGATATTGCTAAACGCGTGTCCAGCTACCAGCAGTACAAGGATGAATTAAACTTTATTTTACTTAATGAAAGATGTATCAAAATTCGAAGCACAAAATGGCATCTCAGTGAAGATTTATGTTTTTATTAAGAAAAAGCAAAAGTTTACAGTCGTTCCTCTTCATCTAACTTCACAAGGTGAGGGAAACTCATGTGAACCTCCTCTGACTTGAAGAGGAATATGTGAATAAAGACTGCAGCAATGAAGAAGAAGAAGAAGAAGAAGACATCAATCAACAGGATAGCAGACCCCAGTCTTTCAATTTTTACCAGGTGTGGGTCAAAGATCTTTCTCGATTAGTTAGCCGCCAGCTATGGAAACATGATGGAAGAAAACATATCTGCGAACGATGCTTGCACTACTTTTCAAGAATAAAGGAGTTGCTTGATCATAGCGAAGATTGCAAAAGAGTGAATGATTGTAAAATAGTGCTACCAAAACCTGGTAAAAATATCATTGAATTCAAAAATTTCAAGTATAGAAAAAAAGTAACTTTCATCGTGTATGCCGATTGTAAGTCCCTATTAATACCAAGTGTTGTCGTACGAAAACAGAGGACAAACACTAAATTATTCCAAAAACATGCAGTTTCTGACATGGGCTACTTGTTCAAGTGCAGCTACAATGATTCACTATTATTCTACAGCTCCGGCCCTGAAGGTGTGGAACCAGCAAAGTAGCTGGCTCTGGGGTTTCAATTAATTGCAAATAATTGTGAAAAAATATGGGCATCTCCAGTTCTGATGCAGAAACTAACACCAAGGCAACAAGAAACTTTCTTTGAAGCCACCACTTGTCACATCAAGTTCTGGGATTAAATAAAGAAAAATACATTTCTTTTACTAAATATGTTCAGGAAACCCAGATAAAATTCCGATTCATCGACTCATTCAGATTCATGACATCATCTTTGGAAAAGATGTCTTCGAACCTCACCGAGTATAAAATTGTGAGTGCAATATTTCCTGGAATTGAGAGTGAGGAAGTTGAACTTCTAACGAGGAAAGGTGTTCTTCCCTACGAATACCTGGACTCTAGGGCGAGACTGAAAGGAAACCAGCTTCCACGAAAAGAAAAGTTTTACAATAACCTGAATGACTCATCAATATCTGATGAGATCTACGAACATGTGCAACATGCATGTTTTGCATTCAATATTAAAAATCGAATATGTAAAACTATACATGCAGACTGATGTATTGTTGTTGGGTGATGTGTTTGAAAATTTCCGAGAACAATGTCTCGTAGCTTACGGACTAGATCCAGCACATTACTATACGACTCCTGGCTTTACATGGGACGCCGTGCTCAAGTATACAGGGGTGAGATTGGAGCACGTCACTGACGTTGATATGCTATTCATGATTGAGAATGGTAAGAAGGGTAGAGCGAGTCAATGCTTCAACCGGTACGCCATTGCCAACAACAAGTACATGATAGTTTTCAACGAAAATGGGGAAATCATCTAAATTGTATATATTTCGATGCAAACAACCTGTATAGTTGGGCAATGGGACAACCCCTTCCTTACGGTGGTTTCAAGTGGGTTACAAATTTAGAAAATTTTTATTTCAATTTTCCAGATGATTCACTCATTGATTATTTTCTAGAAGATAATTTTTACTCTCCACCCGAGCTTCACGATGAGCATAATGATTTACCGTTCTGTCCAGAACATTCGAAACCACCGGCGTTTAGCCAGAAGAAGCTTCTAACTACTTTCCTACTGAAACAAAAGTATGTTCTCTATTACCGGGCTCTCAAAAATACCCTAGCAAACGGTCTTGTACTAATAAAAATTCATAAAGCACTTTTTAATTAGTCAAAATGGCTCAAAAGTTACATAAATTTCAATACTGAAAAGGGAGCACAAGCTAAAAATGATTTTGAAAGGAACTTGTACAAATTGATGAATAATACAGTTTTCGGCAAAACAATGGAAAACCTACGAAAGCACGTAGACGTGAAACTTGTTACAAAGTGAGAGCGTAGGTATAGAACAGAAGCGCTCATAGCTAAACCTAACTTCCACAGTCGGGCCATTTTCAGTGAAAATCTCATGGCTATAGAGTGAAAAAAGGCAGAGGTTTTGTTTAATAAGCCAATCTATGTGGGGCTGGCAGTGCTGGATGTGTCTAAAATCCTCATTTATAATTTGCACTTTGGCTACATGTGTAAATAGTATCGTAACAACTGTTAATTCTTGTACACTGACACGGACAGTTTAGTATATCAAGTGAAGTGTCAGGACATTTATACTGACAGTACAGACACCCTCGAATTTTGGGCATCATAGGACCAGCGTAATGGAAGGTGACGATTTTTTAAGTGACAGTGATGAAGAATTGTTAGATCTTCTTGTAAAAGATTAGGTTTAAATTGTAATTAATTGTAAATAGTAGGTATAAGGTTTATATTGAATAAAACAAGATATATGTATCTTTATGAACTGCTTTTTTATTTATCAAAAACCTTACATCTAGTTAGTATAAGCGCAAACTTAGTAACTTAAATCTCATAATTTAGTTTAAAATTCAGTCACCGTTGATTCATAATTGGTTCATCATTGATTCACCGCTGGTTTAACATCGATTCATCGTTGGTTCAACATTGCACAGAGTTGATTCAACATTGCAACATTTATGTATCTATCCAGCTGTTATGTGAATTATCGAAATCTAACCACTTTACGACTATTTTGTTAACACGTTTCTTAATTACTTTTTCCACAAAGTGTACGTCTGTGACGTACACTTTGTGTACACCTTGAGAAGTTCTTGTTCATAGAATCCGCCAGGAATGGGTTGTTCTTTATATCTCTTGAGCTTGTACGTCACTGGATTTGTGGGCATGACTCGATCCACAGTGAATATCTCTGTTGTCCAGTTCGGAGTGTATCCTTTCTCGAATACGTGCTTGTGCTTGCTGATTCGAATTCTGTCACAAACTTTGAACTTTGGCCCTCTCCTGGGTATATTTTGTAGTCTTTTGAAGCGTTGCATCAGCTCCTCTTCATCCTCGGCTATACATCCTCTTCATCTTTTGGCTATATACCGATTAATCGACGTTTGGTATTGTTGTACTTGGAGATGAGAGCAGGTAAAATGTCTATCCATTTGTAACCGATTGATCGACGTTTGGTTTTGTACTTGGAGATGAGGGCAGGTACAATGTCTATCCATTAACCTCTCAAGTTAAATTGTGGCCACATCTTATTTATTGAATATTTTACAGATTGACGTCTTCCGATTACTATGCGTTGAGTAGAGATTGATGCCGAATCGTTGCATAAGATTTTTAAAATCTGAATTATTGAATTCTTTGCCTTCATCAGTGTGTCTAGTGTGTTCTAGCAGGTTTATGCAGTTCTGTGACTACTGACAATTTCTCGTTGTCTATTCTCGAGTGCGTTTAATTGAGCGTCCAACTGAGCAATGAGTTCAGTGTTACGGACTAGTAAATCTTGTTGGGTGTCAATTTAAAGGTTTTTCAGTTTCTCGTTGATTGATTATTCGAGTTAACGTACTATCAAATTATTTTTGTCAATCTCTGTTCGCATAGATGATATGACTTGATTCACCGCACATATCTCGTTTCGTAAAATGCACTCTCAAATTGACTGCGTCGTATTGTTCTTTGGCCTCGCTAACGTTACAGGCCAGGTCATCAAATGCTATTATGGAATTTGGTTGAGCTTCATTTGGTGGTATTGCTTCTTCATGCTCACTGAAAGGAAAATATTCAACGCCATCTACATTATTTAACACCCATTCCAATAATTTGTACTTTGGTTGTTTGAGGGATTTCGTCAAATTTCAATCCGTTTGGGTGTGATAGTGTTGAATGTGGACACTTGTGCTTAAAATTTCTATGTGGACAACTGCATATAAAAGATAAATACTGTCTATATAAGATTGGGTGATGAACTGATTAGTGTCAGTATAGAGAAGAACCCGATCATGGATGAATCATTTACTCTCACGATAACAGGAAACTCTTCTGTGCTAGAGGCAGAGTATTTTTCGCCAATAGAACTCTCTCCTCATAAAAACTACGACCTTGGACTCGTTGAACTGCTCAGATTCAAAGTGATTCCTAACGTTGACACTGGAGAGAATAAAATTTATATTGGTTATCGAGTGGTGATTATACGTACTGGCAGCTATAAGATTGAAAACATCGAGAGTTATGTCCAGAAAGCTCTAGCAATTGATGGCATTACAATAAACATCAAGCCAAATAATAACACATTGCACAGCGAGATAAAATATAATCGTGAAGTAAACTTTCAATTAGACGATTCTATTAGACGATTGTTGGTATTAACGCAACGTGATGTCGAAGCCAATAAAACTCATACTTCTGATCTATCTGTGTCTATTCTCAAAGTAGACGTTTCAATGCCGTTCGACGAAGTGACGTGTAATAATTATTTAACGAATTTTTATTACACGCGTTAGAAGTACCCCAGATGCATAAAATTTGTAAAATCTGATAGGATCGTGCATAAAATTGCATCACTTAGTCATTAAAGACTCGTCTTATTCAAATTTTATCTCTGCAAAAATAATAAAATTGTGAAAAAAAAGTTCAA
The DNA here is from genome assembly GCA_037177015.1 of Euceroptres primus. Lineage (NCBI taxonomy): Eukaryota > Metazoa > Arthropoda > Insecta > Hymenoptera > Figitidae > Euceroptres > Euceroptres primus. Next base: position 1,185 of record JBAGKK010528787.1, on the reverse strand, counting down.
ATCATGTTTCGCCATAGGTATGAGAGCGGAAATCGATCTATACGACATAAAATGACCAACTCTTTGTTTTTAAATGTTTTTTACTCAATAGTTATTCCAAAAATAGTAAATAAAAACAGCGAAAAATACTGAATTCAAAGGGATTAAAAATTTTTATTACAATTTCCTTTGTGGAATCAAAAAGTATTCCCAAATATATTGTCGCCGCTGGGTATCGAAAGGGATTCATTTCAAGAGGTAACTTATTTCTTTTGGTGAATAACAAATCCGAGGACAAAAAAGGAATCCAAAATATCACTTCCCCATTGAACGAAGAAACTTACCAATCCTTTTCAATGCAAGCCTTCTTACCAGGACGTGTTACGTTCAGTTACTTTTAGACGTATCGTACCTCTCGGGCTACGTTCCCAAATGAAAACTTTCAAGGGTTTCTAAAGCGCCCTGGCCCGGAAAATGCATGGGAAAAATGACTATTTTAGTCCGCATTTTTAGGACAAAATAAAGATTTCCCGGCGTTACCGCCGGGTTTAGATGGTGCCTTGTAGTTTTCCTAAGGGCGCTTGATTCCTTTGGCACAGAAAATCCAAGGGAAAAGCCGGAAAATCCTTAATGGAAAAAGATGCTTAGCCCGTACATGTACGCACTAACACTACCATACAGCCACGTGTGAATTTTCCAGAGCACGCTCAAACACGTCACTTGCACTACAAAACCGCACTCCCGAAGCTTCACTATAAAACTTCATGCCCGGAATTACTTACAAATACCGACCGATAGCGATTATTTACTCAAAAACAGTAAAAACGGAACTGAAAACTGACATGAGAATCAGTTGACAGCATAAAGAAAATTTCATCGCCAGCGCCATCTGGAAGGAACTGAGATCGCCATGGCAACATAAACCCGGGCCGTCTGTATCAAATATTTACAATAGCAACATAATAACTTAGACGAAAACCGAAAATTGTAAAATGTTTGAAAAAAAACTATTTATAATAATTACAAAATTAAATCAATAAAATATTCTAATATACATATAATATAAAAAAATAAATTTTAAAAATTAGAAATAACAATAATAATTATTTTATTATTCCATAATTATTTAATTGCATAATTATAATAATTTCTATAATTCTAATACACACACACACACACACACACACACATATATATATATATATA
>JBAGKK010528776.1:0-12704 GCA_037177015.1 Euceroptres primus | reverse complement strand
AAGACCAGAAAAAGACCAAACGTGGTTTGAAACTGGTCTTAAAATGGTATTAAGTTGGTCTTTCTTTTCACAAGGGTTGTTTTCATAACATTTTTTTCTATGAATTATTCTGTGGTAAAAATGCCTGAAAATATTCTTGTGAGCTAGTTATTCAAAATATTCATAAATATTGGCGATAACTGGGCACCTCGCGATTACTGGGTGTCTTAACTTATGTATAATTTATTATTTGTGCAAATGAAATGAAAAATCGTTTCGTAAACCTGAAGAGGAAAATTTAACTTTATTAGAATCTTCAATCTTGATTGGCTGCTGCACTGAATACATAAAGAACGATTATAATCACCATTCCGAATTTTCTGTGCATTATAAATTATTATTTAATTGAAATATTAGATATTATTATTAAATATTATGATTAATATTTTTAAACATTATATTATTCATATTTTTGACAAAATTAAAAGTTACTTAAATAATTCCTAATTTCTTCAAATGTAAAAATTAAATGGTTAGTAAGGTAAAAATTAAATGGTTAGTAATGTAAAAAAATTATCAGGGTCAAACTATTTTTTGTAATAATTTGAATAGTCAAAATAAACATTCAATTGTACTTAAACTACAATGTGTATGTGTAAAATAAGTGCAAAGTGCTTTACCGTGTTCACAAAATTCTATTCCTATTAATTTATCATTGCAAAAATGTAGACTGAAATTTCAATTGATAGAGTGTTATTTGTCAAATTTCATACGTTTTTGAATAAATATAGTCAGTGAATGTCTCTAAATTTATTAAATATAAATTTAGAGCCTGTGCCGATATAATTAAAGTTTTTCTGTGCAAAAGAATAATCTAGGGTCGTCTACGCAGCAATAAGTTAATAATTATATTGAATAATTGCAGTTATTGGGATTATAAGTCTTAAAAATTTTTACTCTGCTTAAACCTGTGTAACCAATGAATAAAATTTAAAGAAAAAATCTAGTCAAATTTGTTTTTAATGAGAATCTAATAGTTTTAACTAGGTTTATCTTTTTTCCCTTGGTTACACTGGTTTTTTAAATTTCACGATATCTTACAATCAAGTTGCAATTCAACGGAACTAAATTAAAACGTAGATGCTCAGAAAAAATTTATTCATTCAACAAAATCGTTTAGTTGACTTTGTCTTTAGATGATTTAAAACAAAAAACTTTGAAAAAGTGATAACATTTTTCGTCAAGTACACCACAGTGGTTCCCTTCACAATCAAATAAAATCTTCAGTTTATTTGAGTCAATTTTTAAATTATTTGATTATAGAAAATTATAGAAATAGATTATGAATGAAACAATATTCAAGACAATAGTTTTGAATAAACCAAATATTTTTTTTGCGTGAACAAAATGTTTTTACTAAATTCACAAAGTTATTTGTATTTGGTTAAATATATCAAAAATTTTATCGATTCAACCAAATATTTTCTGAGCGTATTAAAGAATTTTTGTTATAAAATCAATCAAATTGTTTGCTCAACAAAATAATACGAAGAGTTGTGAACTTTGTTTCAGAAAAGAGGCGATCGAATGAAATAGATAATTTAAAGAAGTGAATTACAATATTTTACAATTTAAACAGTTAAAGTAATCAGTTTCAATCAACATTTTAATATTAATAATCTTATTTTTGAAAGAACTTGTTTGTTTGACCAGATAATGGCTTGACGTTTACGCTACTTAATTTATTTTTAAGTTAATCAAATTTTGTTGCTCGTTGAAAAAAAAAATGAAATTAGCCACTCGCAAGTAATTTCTCGCTTTTGGCAAAAATAATAATTATTTTTCTGTGCTAATAATTATTCAACTAGTTACAAAAAAAATTCAAATGCAAAAGATGCGTTAAACCTCGGAAATAATTTAGAATAGATTCATAATAGTTTTTAAAAAAACATGCAAATTTAGAAAATTTTAATTCTTTTGTTTTGTTATCTTATTATTAGAAAATATGGTTTGTGTCTGTATTTGCATATTTTGTAAGAAATGTACGAGAACATTTTCGAAATTTTTAACAATTTCTGGGCTTTGAAACATTATTTTCCACTTACTCTTTTCTTTAAAAAAGCATGATTTATTTTATAAAACTGAATTATAACAATTACATTTAGTGATATGTGTGTGTGTATATATATATTTCTTACCTTGTGACTTACAAAAAGAATGTGTAGACACCTAGAAGATTCTTCTCAGCTGCCGCAAAATTTTTCGAAAAAACCAGTAGACTCGACTGGTGCATTCCACCGAAATTCCATACAATACATTTTTATTGGCAAATATTAAATCCTAATTTCAAGTAGTGTTTTCTCTCTCTAAGCTCGACGATGCTGAATAAATTAGCATTGTTCTTAATTTAAATTGCTATTAAATTATCTTGAAATTTGCAACTTAAAAAAGCAATCGATTCTTTTGTTCTAAGTCTTTTTACGATATTAAAGAAAATAATTAATAATTATAGATAACTCTTTTGCTTTAAAAAAATTAATTTTCCTTAAATTCTGAATATGAAATTTAACTTTCAAATGAGTTTGTGTTTGTTTCTAATAATACCTCAAAAAAATACAGAATTTTTTTTAGTCTAGACGATTTTTACATTAAATATTAATAAACTAATCAAATTATTAAAATAATAGTTATTCTGCAAGTTAATTGAAGAACTTAGCAAGGTAATGTCAGAACTCTTAAAATATCGTTGTGAACAATAATTTAATATCAATGGCACTTATTACATTCAAATATAGTTGACAAAAATTATTAGCATCTATCACAATTAAAACATAGATATTGCGATTTTGTTCTACATTAAATAGAACTCATTAAGCGTCATCGTTAATTATTTGCACTAGTCTAATCAGCGTTACTTGTTTTTGAATTTGATTTTATTTACCTTCTTAAACTCTTATCTTTCTTTCTTCTAAATGCGAATCATGTAAAAACTTTTAGGAAGCTTTAGATAGAAAATAGATTAGTCTTGTAATCAGATTTTCTAAAAATTATTTTTCCTAATTTCTATAATTGGAAATAATTCAAGAACATATTTCTCTGATATAATAAATTTTTTGATATATCAGAAAGTAATTAGTAGTGCAATTTACTAAATAAATTTTAGAATATAAAACAGGGTGTCTACTCAAATCCTGAAAACAAATTCCTTGAATTTTCCAGGTATTTCTAGGTTTTTCCAGGTATCATCTTTTGGTTATTTAAGCATGGAGTACAGAATTTTATAACTGCCCCCCACCCCCCTTATCTAATAATTGAGCATTATTTAATAATTGAGTAACCCCATTTATTATCCACATGTGAATGTTTAAATTATAATTATTTAAATTTAGAAAAAAATGATAGATGATGAACCAGTGAAATAGTAGATGTATTTCAAAATAATATTTATTTAATATGTTATACTCTAAAGAGTATTTACGGAGTTTCGTGACAAAATCTACATGAACATGCAATAGAGAATACAAAATAGAGTCAAATTAAATAACTTCTCTTCGTTTATGAACGAAGCAACTTTTATAAAGAAATAACGTTTAAAAAAAACATTTAAATATTTTCTTAAATACATTCCGTTTTGGTTAAGTTTTTATTTCTGCAATTTTTTCTTCGAGTGCGATGGCTTCTTTTTGTGTTTGTTTTATTTCCAAAGCTTTTCGTTTTCTTCCCTCCCGCGTTCAATTCAAATCGGAATAAGTATATAATGTTACGAGTTTCTTGCGAATATATTTTCCAGTCCTTGTAAATATCGTTATTTAATTTTGTGAGTTAAACAAATTTTCAGTACGCTCGAAGTAAATATCCTTATTTAATTTTGTAACAAAAAAAAAATTTCAGTACACTCGAAACAATTCCCTGACAATTCTAGGTTTTTCAGGGTGAGTAGACCCCCTGATAAAATTACTTATTGTAATAAAAAAATAAGATAAATGTGTGTGAATGACAATATTTTTCTGTTTTAAACTTTCCCTGGGAAAAGATTTTTTGTATCTTTAATATTTATGATTTTACGCCCGGATATCTATCAAAACGATTAATAAAATACTCAATAAATGTTAATTCTAACAGATTGGTTATAAATACTGCAAATGTAATACATGGTGCCAAGACACCAAGCCAAATAAAAAAAAAAACAAATCTTTCCTAGCACAATTATTACAATAAATTATTTTGAGTAAAAATTAAACCATAAAAAAATGAAGTTAAACAATTTTAAATACTCTTAAGATATTTAAAGTATTTATATTTTAAATACTTTCTAAATACTCTGCTTATTTATATTTTAAAAAAAGTTGAGATCATTTGAATTTACAAATTCTAAATTATGTTACTCAAATTGTCGATGGATACAATAATAATAAAATATTTAATACAATTTCATTAAAAGCTTGAATGTTTTTTAGCCAGGTAACTAATATTTCTCTACTCATTAAATCCTCAAATTTTTACTAGATTTACCACAGCACTTTTTCTTTGTAGCAAAATTTCGTTTCTCTCTAGTTCTATAATAAATTCTTAAGTAATTAATTTGCTACAAATCAAATCAGCCGTTTTTATCTTCGATCATAGATATTTTTATCATCGTCCAAAGTTATTAATAATTATCAGTAGCAAAGCCTCGTTTACAGGGAATAGAAAGATTTGAATCTTTTCAACGAGTTTGAAACCCGCATGCTAAAATTAGTTTGTAGTATAAATAAACTTTTAACTTAAATAATATTAAATCTGACCAATAAAATTATTTTAAATTAAAAAAAGCAGTCATGACTTTACATTATGCAAAAATAAAAGTTGAAAAACGAGCATTTCAAAATCGTTTTAAAGAAAAAAATACATTTTAACCCCGGCTTAACCCTGATCATTCGCACCTATGAAAAATTACACATTTCTCACACGGGGTTTAAAAGATCCCAGCCAACTTTGAAACCTGGGGACACTGATTCTATACAAAGTTTCGACTTGGAAAAAATTCTTAGACAAAATTGAACATTTCGAAAATGGGCTCCGACTTTTTTTGTAACATCAGATTTATTTGAGGATGTGAAAAAAATTCTTATAGTGAAGAATTTATTCAAAAAATTTTTTTATAAAAAATTCATAACTTTTATCATTTGAAATATTCCTGCCTGAAAGTTTTTTTAACGGGTTTTTTTTTTTACATTAAAGTTGGGGTCTTTCAGACCCACAGTGAGTGATTGGGATTAACTACCATTTAAAACAAAATTTAGTTAACATACTGCGACATTTTTTCTTACTCTAAGTGCCTACTTGCAAATATATTCCTTCATCTACTTTCCAACTACACAAATCACTTGATCTTTTAACAAAGCTCCATTCAGGCCGGAACGTTGGCACGAATCAATCTTTAAACTAATATTAATTATTTACCTAAAATGATTAGGTAAATTACAAATTTACCTAATGTTACTGGGTAAATTAATAATTTACCTAATATTCCTAATTAGACAAAAATTTTCTTCTTTGTCAATCGTCTCAGAATATAATAATTCTAATCTTTAAATACACTGATACAGTTTTAACATTTTTTTTTTTGTTGCCCTGTACTTTATTTATACGTATAAAGGCACTCGAATTATCACGGTGCAATGCTCTAAATTTTGAAGTTGGCATTGCTTCATTTCTTTTTCTTTGATCAAGGCACTACATAATTTTTTATCTCGAAAAAAGCAGTCACAGGGACTTTGTACTTTTGTAACGTTCACTTATTTTAATTCCTCAAGATTCGGCTGAATACAGGGCAGGGCAAATGTAACAGTTATTGAGAACGCAAGTTCTAACTTTGATAAGAGCCTATAAACTTTGAAAAATGATTCGTTAAATTATCACTTACATTGAACCCAACTTAAGTTTGTTTATTTAGGTTTTAAATCTTTGAATTTATATTAAAAATATTTAGTTCATTCTCGATTCAAAGTTCATTGTAAAATTATTTGCAAAAACAAAAAGCAATGTAACATATCAATCATAATTAGAATAAATCAAATTCCTGTTCTTCAATGGATTGCAATTTTACCAGAATTACATTCCTCTTTCAAATATTGCAACAACTCTCACAATTTTTAGAACTGTACGAAAAATCTTGTGAATTTTTTATTTGTTAGAAAAATTTGCAAGGCATAAATAAACGAACATATCCTTAAAGTTCATACTCTTAACATTTTCTTGCAATATCTCATCACAGACGAATTTTATATTATTCTACCTATTTTCTTAAACAAATAACAATCAGTGGCGCAATTACTTGTCCCCTCGATAAAATCTTTGCAAGATCCTTTTTTCTTCATGAACTTTTGAGCTTCCAACATTTCTGATTTCTAATCTATGCATTAAAAATTTAATATTTCCACTTATTAATTAACAGGGTGTCTAGCAATCAGGACACTTGAAATTCCCGGGTTTTTCCTGATCAAATGTTTCATCTTCCCGATTAATTTTACATTTTTTAATTACAATAAGGTAAATATTATATGTAGAGGTGTGCAGTTCATCAGTTCGAATTTTCAATGCAATTTGTTATCTTTTTAGCCACGTTAGAAACATTGAATTTTTCGAAACTGAGTTTAATTCAAGAAATTAAAGCTACTAAGCGCTCTTCGAATGTAAGATTTCTCGAAATTATTTAGTTGGGTTTGAAATTAAATACATCTGAACTGTAATTCGAATTTGTCAAATTCAAATTGTAGTTCCCAGCTTTTTCCGATTTCCCGGTCTGCTAGACACCCTGATTAACTTTTTTCACTTGCAGTTTAAAAACTTTAAGTTTACAATACTTCCTTTACAACTCAAAAAAGCATTTAATGATTAAAAAACACAATGATCTTGAATATCAGACTGGATGAGGATGACCTTCAAAGATAATTCCTCACACAATGCTCTTTTCCTTGGAAACTTCAAAACATTTTAAAAAACTGAAACAATTATCAAATTGAAACACGATTTATAAAATTGAAATAAATAAAATAATACATTAAATTTTAATGAATTTTGAAAGAGACACTCATGCTTCATTTAGAAAAAAAAAGAATGTAAAATTGGGATAAATGAAATAATACATTTAATTTTAACGAATTTTTAAAGAGACATTCAAGCTCCACTTAGAAAAAAAGTTTGAGTAATAATTATTTATTTCAAATTAGTTATTTAACATGTTATGTTCTTTTCTTCAATTTCATTTGGATATCGTAATTTTCATCACTTGTTTTCATCCAATTTAGATGATCAAATATAATACCAAATATACAACATCTTTCAAGTAATAAATGTGTGTTCAGAAATTGCATTAAAAATACGGATTAAATTATTTTTACAATAAAATTTTAAACTACATTTATGAAAATATTGTTTTTTTTTTAAATGAAGAGAGTAGAAACTATCGATTTAGTAAACACATTTAGTTTCTTTTATTATTCCCTGCCTGCCATTCTGCTTTTAATTTTATTTTTTGACCTCACCTGTTAATTTTTTGACCCTTAAAAGATGAGGGTTGCTGTAATATCCTTGATTGCCATTTTGCTTTTAATTTTATTTTATGACCTTAGCTTAAATGTTCAAGCTCGCTACAACATCCGAATTTCAAAATTCCCTGGCCAATTGTAATTATAATTATGTAATTATCACATTTTATAGTTATAATTACAATTTATAACGTAAGACAACGGTCAGAGAAAATGAAAAATTGGCCAGGGAATTTTGAAATTTATATATTGTAGCGACCCTGAACTTTTATAATAATAAATATAATACCCTTTATTATAATCATAATGCTTGAATTTTAATTTGTTGAATAAAAAAGTTCTCGATTCGTCAGGTTTTCCCTGATCATTTTTAAATCCTTTAACCTGAAACAACCCTGAAGTTTTAGATTAAATTTGTAAATGAACATTTTTGATGTTGATGTTTAAACATAATTGATGTTTAGTAAATAACCTTGGCTACTTAGACTCTTAGACTTTTCTTTTTCTAGATTTAAGTTAATAAAAATCAACAAAAAGATTTATAGAGAATCTTCTAAAATACAAAAATAAGCTATTGGCTTTTAGAATTAGATCATATTGAGGAAAAGATATATTAAATTCCTGTTAAATAAATAATTATGATCCAAACTCTTTTCTGGTTTAGTTTTTATATTTTTTTTTGTTTACTGGGTTATTAACTCTTTCCTAAAAACTAATAAAAAATTCGGGGCGTATGCAAGTTTCCGAACCAGCATTATACAGAAAAAAATTTTAACGAACCCCCAAATTGCCGAATTTTCAGATTATTTATCTTACCCTATTTTCATATATCTGAAAACGCATTTTACTCAATTTGAATCTTATAGAATTTTTAGATTCCTGAAAACGAAGCGCATGAATATTCCTCAAATTCTATTTGACCTAAGTTTCATGTGGTCGCAAATCAAGTTCTTGTACGGTCGTTTATCATAATTTTTAGTAAGCCGAATTGTCAACTAACATAACCTTTGCTTGTCCTAACTGCCATTACCCATCATTTCTATTGTGCGTTATTATTATTTAACATAATTTCCACATGTCCAAATTTACATTCGGCATAATATACACAGAAAAAACTGGAGGTTCTTGTTTGTTTCAGTTCTAATGAAACATAGGGAAATCACGTAGAAAGTGGCGCTATCTATGAGTGTTCCTTTTTGTTGCATCTCCATTGGAAATATTGGAACTCGAAAATTGGTTCTAATTAACACTTCAGTTTTTTCTGTGTATGTTTATCTTAATTTTCATTTAATCTAATTTCTATTTTTCGAATTATTTATTTGCTATAATAAATATTTGTTTGAATTTCTATATTATATCATTTTTGCTTCTCCGAAGTATCATTTTTCATATTTTTTAATTATCCGAATTATTTGAAATAATTTTCGCATTTTCAAATAACCACATAACCTATAATTCACTTGCACGAAACGACATTTGTCATACATAATTCCCACTTCATCGAATCGTCATGTAACCAAAATTTCATTTGGCATACACTACCAATCAAGCATAAACATAATGGCGCGAAATTTAAAACTAGCTAATTAGAATTTTTTCAAATTAAAATAAAAAATTTTGATTTACTAATTTTGTATTTTGCGCCATCACGTTTATATCTGATTGGTACTTCTTCTTCATTGTGGGTTCTTGCGTAGCAAATTTCCAGTTTTCTATCCGTATTACCGGATCTAAATATATATAATATCTGATTGGTGGTATGTCATAAAATTTCGGTTACATGAAGATTCGATGAAGCAGGAATTATGACAAATGGGGTTTCGCGCAAGTGAATTTTAGGTTATGTGTAGAGTTCGAAAATTCTCGGTAATTTTTTTTTATCCTTTTATTCCCTATAGCGCCATCTTTTTCTAGACAAAAATAAAGTTATAGGAAAGAAAAGGATAAAAAAAATAAATTATCGAGAATTTTCGAACTCTGGTTATGTGGTTATTCGGAAATGTAAAAATTATGTCAAATGATAATTTGGATAGTTAAAAAAATAAGACATCTTATACTTCGGAGAGACGGAAATTACGTAATATGGAAATTCGGACAAACATTTATTATGGCAAATAATTCGGGAAAATAGAAGTTAGATTAAATGAAAATTAGGATAAACGTATATTATGTCGAATGTAAATTCGGAAATTATACCAAAAAACAATTCCGTATAGTAGAAGTTATGGTAAATGGCAGGACTAGGGATATCAAATTTCATGAAACTTTGGTCCAATTAAGTTTCATGAAACATTAGGGGTCTCATGAAACTTTTCAATGTTTCAAATATGGCGGCGGGAAAATTCAAACTGCATGTAATTTAAAAAATATTTTGGGTATATTATAAAATATTAATTACTTAACTTATTAATAAATATTTTTATTTAATTTTCGTTTAAACTAAATAATTAACTATTTGAAAAATAATTTGCGGATTATGTTTTTAATTTTTGATTTTAACATTTTCCTTCATTAAAATCATCAGATTAATAGTTTTTTTATTAAATTTTTCTCAATTAAAAAAAAAAACAAAGCAAAATGAATCAGATAATTTTTTAAGAATTTTCTACGAGAAGTTAAAAATCAAACGTCTTTTTTTTATTTTATTAAAAATTTTATTTTTATAAACGAATATTTGTTAGAGACATATTTCAGTAATTACGTTTTTTATACTAATCAGATTTAAGTTTCTTTATTCTTTGCTTGTTACTTTTGCAGCAATAAAATATTGAAAATTTGTGTTAAATAATTTCAAATATTTAACAATTTTAACGTGTGATAAATTAGAACGTTATATCATCTCTCTATTCAGTATTGTTTTATATCTTGTGGACATTTTAAGCACTCTTTGATGTGCTTGATCATTCTGGTCGTGTTGCTCACATTGTTCCACTTGCAATAATTGCATGTTGCTTTGACAACAGGCTTGTTTTTGCTCCATCAGGGTGTCTAGCAATCAGGCCATTTAAAATTTCCGGTTTTATCCGGTCAATTTTTTCCCCCGATCAAGTTAAAAATATTTTTTTGTAATTTTTGAAAGTGACCGGATACATAGAAATAGGAATTTTAACATAATATACATATACAAAATTTATATCGCAAAGAAAATAATTATTTATTTACACGTGCCAAATTTATCTTTAATCAGGATGTCTAACGAACAGGTCATTAAAAATTTTCGGCTGTTTTCCGGTCAACTTATTTCCTCGATAAAATTACAAATGGGAATTTTAACATAATATACATATACAAAATTTTTATTGCAAAGAAAATAATTATTTATTTACTAGTGCCAAACTTATCTTTAAACACAGACTGAAGTGATAAAGATTAATCACAAGTACGTATCTTAAAACTTTCTTAACACGTAAAATAAATATTTTTTAAATGAATCAGTCAGAATCACAAGTAGTTGTTTAAATGCTATTAAAATCTGAAGCATAAAAAAATAAAATATGTATAGCCACGATCCTAAATAAAATTCCTGGGTTTTCCCGGTAAAATAAAATTCCCGAGTTTTTCACGGCAAAATAAAATTCCTGGGTTTTTTTCCCCCGATTTCCCGGTCCGCTAGACACCCTGTCCATTCAGCAACAGATTTTGTGAAACTTTTATGTACGATATGCCTTTTTCGTACCATTTTTAGCAGTTTTTTAATATTTCCACACGAAACTTAATGAAAATAAAATTCGTATGATTCACATGTCCACAACACAACACTAAACAGGTTGAAGCGAGCTTGTAGCTTGTTTTCGTAATTCGTTGTTTGCACCTGCGTCTAAATAAACTAAAACCTGACCTATTAATCGTTCAACTGATTTACACATGCGAAAATATAAGTTTCCCATTGGTTCCTCAATGTTCCATGAAACTTTGGTCATGAAACGTTTCAATATTCACGTGAAAAGTTTCAAACTTTCAATGAAACTACATCCCTAATTAGGACAAACAAAGGTTATGTCAATTGACAATTCGACTTAATAAAAATTGTGATAAATGGCTATTCGGTAAGTTGATTTTTGATCACATGAAACTTAGGTTAAATAGAATTTGAGGAATATTCAGGCGCCTCTCCGAAAACGCATCACTCAGAAAAATATTTGTCTGATTTAAACAAAATTTGTTTGAATCAAACAAATTATAATGTTGATATGGGGTCAAACAAATGTTTGTTTGATTCAAAGAAATTCTTTATGTGTCCTTATTTATTTTATTTGAATAAATTTTTATTTAGATTGAATAAATGTTTTGTTTAAATTAAATAAAGTTCTTGTTTGCTTTAAACATTTTTTGTTTTAAATAAAGTAAAGATTTTGTTTCACATTTTTGATTCAATTTTATAAATAAATAAATAATTTTTAAAAATTTTCAATTTTGTGGTTAAAAAGTGTTAAGTGTGACACCACTTTTTTTTTAGATTACCTGTCGGGATGCCATGGGGTGTGTATCGACGGTACTGCAACATATTTCAGACGCTTTTATATTGTATGATTGCAGTATGATTGTAGTCTTTATTGTGAGAAAGATCGTTCTGCGCTATTTGTGTTTTTTTAAGAAACTATCGTGTGCGGATTATAATTTTTGTTTAAATCAAACAAATATTTGTATAAACTCAACCGGATTTAGTTTAAGCAAATCCTTTATTTAAATCGAACAAATTGTACCTACAAAATTATTTGTTTAGATTAATAAGGTAGATATTTTTCATATATTAAAATGAAATAAATGTTTTGTAAATTAAAACAAAAAATTTGTCTTTCAATAATTTGATATCAAACAAATTTTTTTGTTTGATTTAAACAAACTTTTTTCTGAGTGATCTTACCGAAATTTCAGTTTACCGAATCGGTTTCCGAATTTTCATTTTACCGAATTTACAAACGGAAAATTCGAGAACATGCGATTCGGTAATATGAAAATTCGGTAAACTGAAAACTTGGCAAAGTGAAAATACGGTAAAATGCATTTTCGAGAATCTGAAATTTAGGTAAGATGCAAATTCGGAAATATGAAAATTCGGTAAAATGTGTTTTCGGGAATATAAAAATTCGAGAATCTGAAAAATTGGCAATTTGAGGATTCGGTAATAGTACATTTCGATACGTGTGTGAGAGGTGATTATTTAGCGCACGAGACGTTTTTCGCACGAGCGAAGCG
>JBAGKK010528765.1:0-12705 GCA_037177015.1 Euceroptres primus | reverse complement strand
CGCTAGGGCTATTACTGCATTTTTAATTAAATGTACAATTTTCAAATCTATATGCATAGCTAACTTCAGGGTCGTGAAAATTTTTGTAATTGTCTGAATTTCACAGAACAAGGTTAGTTCAAGATAATTCTATATTGAACATTCAAAAAAATAATTTGTTATAAACAATTTAGTTATTAAAATTTGGTTTCTTACCATTTTCATTATTTTCAGATAATTTTTTCTTATTTTAAAAGTAATTTGTTTCATAATAATATTATGATGGGAAAAAATGTGCATTCGAATAATTTTTATTAATAATATGAACAAATTTCATTTAAAAATTCCAAATTTGAGCGTTTTTCAAGAAAACACTCATTTTTTCAATGTTAGCACTTCTAATTGGCTAAAGCAAGACAATATGAATACAAGGCATGATCAGTCAATTAATTTTATGTTTATTGTAAGCAAAATTTGTTAAAAAATGCAAAATTGAAACATTTTTGAGCCTAAAAACATTTTGAAGTAACCACATTTTGCAGTTGTTTATAAATTTTGTTTATAAAAGTCATAAAATTTATTAGTTCATTACGTTCTTTCTTCAAGTTATCATAAGGTGGTTAATCACAATCACAGATTCTAAAATTCAAAGATTAAACGAATTTTTGGTTAAATAAAGGTCCAAATTCTGCATTTGTTTTTGTTCATAATAATAGTGTTTATGAATTGAACACAATTGGTACTTAAATTATCTTAATGTCTCTAATTAAGAATACCAACTTTGGAAAAATATTTTTTAGGCTCAAAAATGTTCCCATTTTACCAAAAAATGTACTTTTTTCCCAGTGTGCATATATCTAAACTGTAAAAAATTTTTCGGAACTTTTTCCGAACAAAATTTGCCAGCTTGTAACTTGAACATTTTGAAATTTTTCCTAATGCATTCGGAAATAATTCCAAATTGTAGTTGGAGATTTATTTATACAATCTCCTAAGCTTTACGAAATATTTCTTAACTTTTTGGAAATTAACCAATATATTCGGAAATTTTCCAATATTCTCGAAGAAATTACTCATTTTGCTCAGAAAAACGTATATCCGACCTTTTACGGAAAATTTCATACTATTTAGTCTTAAAAATTTCCAAAATTTTTTACAGTGTAACAAAAAAGCAAAGTGGCATCCTTGTAAGATGAGAAAAGAGAATAGATTTTTCAATATTGTTTTGGGAATAAATTGATACTTGGGGTTCATTGACCAAAATCTTAAATTTTTAAGGGATTCTGTAGGCTGCAGTTTACAGTAGTGTGAGTGACCGTTTGATAGACCCATATAAGCTGTGCCTCACATGACACCAGCTATTTGCTTAATCTAGTTTGACAAGGGATTGACATGGTGTTGTGACGGAATGAAGCGTCAGTCTTTCCGTCTTGAATACTCTGTCGTAAAAGCCGATCTATTTCTTATAATAGAGCAGCCCAAAATCCTAGCAGGTTCCTGATCGGTGGTCAAATATCCGTTCAAACTGTCGTTGGCACACCATGCTGAGAAAGATGGGATCTCTTAAAATAACCTTAAGCTGTTCTATATATGCAGATAGAAATTCATCTCTTGTTTCTCCGCATTGTGGTCGTTTAGTCAAGCGTGGTAATTCACCTTCCTATGAATACAAGCATGTTAACGAATTTTTAGGGAACCCTGCGTAAGCGAAGAAGACGTCCTTTTTTTAAGCTGTTTTCAATTAAGCAAAAATTGAGGCGGACACATACTTCATCCCAAATAAGTTATGATTTTTAATTGAAAAAAGAACTAAGCGTGCATTCTCGAAAGGTCAAGCTTTGGAGTCCGTCTGTTCCCAAAAAACAATTCAAGCAGTCATCAATTATGTTTGTAATTAATGATACGATGATAACTCCATAAAGTTGATAAAAGTTTCATTTTTACTGGAATCTAAGTCTATTTTCCGAAGGCACTTGTTACTCAATATGCTGCATGATAAACAAATGATATCTGCAAATGGACTTAGGATTTTTCTGCATGCCATGGCTCAATTTTGAAATAATCGTTTGTCCTTCAAAATTTATATAAATATAAAGTGACTTACTTTCCCTGTTACCTAAACTGAACTTTGTCATTTCATGAATTTTTTCGATGTACTAACCGAATATGGATTTAACCATCTATCTCCTGTTATTTAACATTACAAGTCATTAATAATAATTCATCATCATCATCATCATTATCATCGTCATGATAGCTATCTTGATGAAGTTTCATGTCATTATCAAGTCCAATTATCGAAGCATGTTTTATTAAAACTTTATTTATGTTACTCTTGTATTTCGCATCAGATATCCGAATGGCTACGCTACTGTTCCAGCTAGAATTTTAGGTGAGATAAATACGTCCCGAAAGACATCGCTTTTTCTTTCTACATTCCAATTGACCGTGTTAACGAAAAAGGAAAAAAGGAGATCGCGTTAAATTCACAGATGGATATCGTTCGTTTTTTTTTACTTTCTCCAAGGCCAATCAGCTATTCAGATACAGTAGTCGATGTTTTGTTGATGGACTTGCAAGATCCCATGGAGATACAAAGCTGTCCGTCCCTAGGATAGAGACAGAATGTTTATTGCTACCGTTAATTGCTTCGCGGTCATTACCGTCACGGTGTGCACGGTCGTTTCTCTGGATAATGTAATACATAGCTTATGACTTGAGCAATGATACTCGAACATAAAATACGCGAAATCGATGTGGATACGAGAATCGGTGTGTACGTAACGTGCTAATATGAGTATTGGAAAGGCCTGCTTATGATTCAACCGGCTACAGATTAATATGGGATTTAAATTATATTTATGACACTTTTACTGATTGATCAGTAAAGTAATTTACAGATATAACCGAATAAGGCAGTTATCAACAGAGTAAATATGCATTTATTTTCGTCTGTCAGAGGTGAAACAAATATGATATATAATCACTGATGAATTAATCAAATTGTTAATTGTGTATCGTTTATTACCAAAATTTGCATTTAAAATTATTTCCTTCAGCGCATTTAATTTAATGTAATTAGTATTTCAATTTCAGGCTTCACAGTCTTTTCCCTATTCCCCTATTTTAAAAACTTCCCCTTTTTCCCCCTTTTTTGAAGGTAGGGAAATCGTCCAGGGAGTTTTTGAACATAAGGTAAAAAATTGCGTTTTGAACAAACGATGAAAAGAGTTATTTTGATAATAAATAAAAAATTATTAAGACGGTATTTTGAACAAAGGGTTGAGAATTGGAAAATATTTTTAAAAAAAACTTAGAAACATTTCGTAATTTTTTTGGGTTTGCCGTTATTTTGAACTTGTTTTGCAAAAAGGTCTTTTTTTCAACATATTTCCCCTAATTTAGTTCAGAATAGAAATTATAATAAAAATTTATTTTAACCGTTGTTTACGGTTGTATTAAGATGTTTATTCTGATTTGCTGGCAAGTTTTGGCCAGGTATGTGGCCCCAAAGCATAATTAAAAAGAATGTATTACATTATATATATATGTATAA
The DNA here is from genome assembly GCA_037177015.1 of Euceroptres primus. NCBI lineage: Eukaryota > Metazoa > Arthropoda > Insecta > Hymenoptera > Figitidae > Euceroptres > Euceroptres primus. The sequence continues at coordinate 9,170 of JBAGKK010528765.1, read as the reverse complement.
TATAATATATAATATATGTATATGTTATATACAATAACATATAATATAATATATAATATAATATATGTATATATATATATATTTCATAAATTCTATTATTATAAATGTGACCTTACTTTTTTACATTTTTAATCATGTTATCTTAAAAAGAAGGGTCCAGGACCAATCCTGTGACTGTTTTTTAAGGTCTTTAAATGTTTAATTTAAATCTTTCAATTAAAATCTTAAAATGTCAAAAAAACATTTTAACACAACCGTAAAGATCTCAAACTTTTTATATCCAGCAATCAAAAGAGAAAGTCCAGTGTCTTCAAATCAGTGGTGTAGAGGAAAAAACAGAAAACTTAAAAGGTGTTTAATGAATCATAGCCTCAACCAATTTTCACTAAAAAGAGCTTGCACATTCCTGTTTATTTCTGATTATATTTTGGGGATGCCTGCCGAGTATTTTAAGCCTTATATAAAAAGAAAATCAGTTTGGCCCTTTTTGAAAAGGTTCAATTTTTAATTTTTTTCTAAACTTTGCAAATATTTTTCATAAAACTGAATTAAAAATGAAATTTTATTTGCTTAAACTCTTTAGATTTTCATTTGAAAATGAGATCTAAGTATTCAACATCCTGCAAATTCTTGAGCACTTTCAAAATGCTGAAAATAAGTACAAAAATTGAGTTTTTTGAGCAATTTCTCCATTTTAAAGCATTCAACGCCTAATTAAGTAGCTCGTACACTAGGAATGAAAGTATATAAAATCTCTGTGAATTAAAAAAGTGTGAATTATCTCTAATAGTTATCAATTCTAAGTGATTTTGTCAATTCTGTATAAAAATATTGCAAAAATAGTGCATTTTTAGATTGTTTCTCAAACTTTCAATAACTTACGAAATAAGTAACATTTTCTAATGACCTTAGTCTCATTTTAAAGATAAATCTCCATAGAATTTCATGAATGTATGTGAAGAGGTCACTTCAATTTTTTTCTTCCATTCTGCTAAAGACTGAACTTGGCACTGAAAATTTGTAAAATTTCAATAATGTATAATTATTTATAAAAAAATATTAAAAATGAATAATTAATTTAAATTAAATTAAATTAACTATTAATTATTAATTTCATTAATTAATTAACTTTTAATAAATTTTATTAGAATGCGTAGGAATATTAATTTCTATATTTTATAAAATTAATAAATAAAAAACATCAAGTCATGAATAACGATTCATTCCGAATGAATGTTGTCCGAATGAATCCTTATTCATCAATTGATGTTTTTTATTTATTATGTTATTGAACTCGGACGTTAAAGTTTTATGATAATAAAATTAATTTTTCTGAGTACTCGCTTTGTTTTAAAGTTTACAACTTTTTTTGGAAAAACCAAGAGAAAAAATGAAAGTACTCTTCAAACATTCTTGTAATTCTATGGATATTTATATTTAAAATGATCCCAAGGATATTAAAAAATGTTAATTATTTTGTAAGTTATTGAAAGTTTTTGAAAAAGTCGAAATACGTACTATTTTTGCACTATTCTCTTACAGAATTGACAAAATCACTTCACGTTGGGCTTATTTTACTCAGAATTTCAATGTATTTCATATTATTTTATGGAAAGAATTTTGTTTCGCAGATTATAAAAATTAGGAGAACTTCTTATGGAACATTAAGCTTTATTTTGAAATATATCTTATTTTCGTTGCAAACTGCGTGAAAATTTGTGAAAAATGAGTCCCTTCTAAATAATTGATACAGTTTTTACTAAAAAGTTAGAAAAATAGAACTTGTTATTAAGGGTATTTGATACATAATTATGTCACGAATTATCCGGTTCAAACTGGATTTTAATAGCATTTAATTGAGGACCGTCTATCCTCGAGCCCGGCCCATAACTCAACGATGAGTGTACTTATATTTCAGAAATAAATCACTGATGAGGGCCCATATTCGAGGCCAAAACGTCTGATTCAATGACATATTGATTTTCTTTTTTGGACCCCAAAGCCAATTTTACCATCAACATCTAATTACTAATAAAAAATTATAATCATTTCCTGTTACCACAAACTTCTTAGTAAAAACTATCAATCATTTACAAGGGGCTCACTTTTCAGAAATTGTCACGTTGGATCCAACGAAAACAAGATATTTCAAAAAAAGCTTAATGTTCCATGAAAAGTGTTTTTTTCTTTAGAATGCCATAGCTTGAAACTTGTTAGGACCCTTAAGCCACAAACTCAACGATTAGAATTTAACGGAGGGTCGCAAAAACCCAATTTAATAGCTAGGACGTCGTTTGTCTTTTAAGGTTTGTCACTTAAAATTTAAAAAAATTATATAATTTATTAATTTGTTAAAGCTACTAGAAATGCTTTGATCATTAGTAGTATTCCATTTTAAGACACATTTTTGACGTTATTGCGACGCTCCTTTTGAACTAAGAATTTAACATCATAATCAATATCCTAAACCCCAAATGCAAGAAACCATCGTTATTATTCCATTTTAAAGTAAGAAAATCTTATTCTTGACTTTCCCATATTTTTCCCCTTTTTCATAAAAAAAGTTCCCTATTTCCCCTTTTTTCGTGAAAAAAGTCCCCTATTTTTCCCCTTTTTCGAGAAAAAAGTGTCCTATTTTCCCCCTTTTTCGTGAAAAAATTCCCCTATTCCCCCTTTTTAAAAATAGTTTTGCGCTATGAAGCTTGGAATTTGTTAAATGGCTCCCTCAAAAAATCAGTCTAAAGTCTAAAGAATCAAATGTCTAAAGAATCAACTTTCGTGTAAGATTTTGTTACGGAATATCACTCGGAATAAACCGAATTGCGACATAAAAAAACACGTCTGTTTCTTGACAAGATAATATTTTCGGAAAAACTAAAACAGCTGGGTCTTCTTGTTAGCTCGTTTCTCCTTGATGAGATCATCTAGGACACATTCGAGGAGACTGCGGGATGTTTGTTTAAAAGCCATCTACCTGCTCGTTTGTATCCTCATGTTTGTCCTGAAACGTGTATTAGGCAAACAGCATTAATACACTATCCGTCGCTGTCAACGCATTAACCCTTCTTCGCACCGTGAGTCAGGAGTGACGTCATTTCCGTCTTGTTTTCTTATCGCGCGAGAGATAGTCAAAGACGCGGCTTTTGCACAATGTAATGGTGTTTCAAAGAAGAGGTGAAGCTACAGGATATTCACTCTAGTTACTTATCTCCTCCCGATGTCGACTCCAACGATATTTGGGAATAATTTATGACCCCTTGGGAGAAACAAAATCAACTCGTCACGTAAAAAAGTCTTAAAATCTCTTACACGTACCATCTGAAATGTCATTTTATGTTCTAATTGAACAATTCTCGAGTAAGGAATGGTTAGGAAGTTCTGCAATTGAGAAAATGCCATTGGCTTTTATTTAGGAATATTAGGGTTTATTGCCGTTTTTCTTTAGTATTAGCAGTTCCTCTTTGTTGGTCCAGTTCGATCCACACTTAGAGAGGGTTAGGAAGAAGTTGGGATGAGAGCTGTCTCAGATTACTTCGGTCACCTCGCCTCGGCTAGTTCCAAGCCTCAGAAGAGAACACGAGTGTTAACATGTTGTCGCCGAACCCAACCAACACCACGCCGCCAATCTTAGTTACCAGAAAAAAGGGTGCGACCTGCTGAAAAAGAATAATAAAACGAAAAAAAGTGACATGAGGAGAGGAATTTTCATAATTAGGCTTTGCTTGGCCGCTTCTCATTCGCCTCTCCGCGTTCGTGCGCAAAGAATTCTAATTCAATCCAACGTTTGTAAATTGAATAACAATGTAATTTTAACGATTTTATTCGTTAAAATTCTGAGAGTAGAGTGAAAAAATAATACGAAATAATAATTATTGTATAAGCACTTATGGTGATTATTCTTCTACAATTTCGTACTAGGACCTTTAGACCTATACAGAGGAAGTCAATAATTTTCCTGAATCCCCACGAATTTGTATTCAGTTGACGCAAACATAACCACAAATAACAGCAAACCATTGAAACGTTAAGCGCCTAATCGCCTTTGCAAATGAACCGTAGCGCAACAATAGACGTGCTCGCAAAGGCTATGCTTTCGCGTGTTTATCGTGGATTATATTTTTATTGCCGTCTACTTGGGTACCCGGACCCAGCGGTCTCTCGTAAAGGCGACGCTTCCCCGTAGGAGATAAATAGAGTTGCTACAGCTTCATCTTCCCGGATAGTGTAATATTATATAAATACGTATATCGAAGACACTGAGGATCATGAAACTTTTCATAGTCACGTCTTTATGACCAATTCGTGCAACAACGCACCTGCCAACTTGAACATTACAATCGCTTAGGTGATCGATAATAATTAATAGGGTTGGCCGAAAAAAAAGGTTTTTTTTTTAATTTCAAAAATAAACGGGACCTAAAAGTTTGTGTATACTACTAGGAATTTATCCTGAAAATTTGAATCCGATAAAAAAAATAGTCCAGCTATCGCAAGCGTATTGAAGTTTAAATAATAAGAGGTATCTTATTTTCCTTCGATCCAATGACTAAACACAAAATATAATAAATTTTTTAGTTTTTGAATTTTTAAACAAATTCAATTATATAAATAAGAAATACTTCATTTTCAAGAGATCCTAGACAAATTCAAGGTCGTAGTATCAAAGGGTTCACCAATAAAAATAAAATTTATTTTGCATTTAAAATTACCGAAATTGTACCATTCATTTTGATACTTATACAACCAAAACAAAATCATTTTTTCACAAAATCATCTTTTAATCATTTTTTTACAAAATTTTATTAGACGGGTAATATTTTCTATCAGTTCGCCCCTGGGATTCAAAAGTTAGTTACGACAATGGAGGTTATGAAAATAGCTAACACAAGACAAAAAATGATTCCACAGATTGAAAACAGAATGAATAATAAAACTCTTTGAAAAATTGTTTTATCCCTTTTTACTTGACATTTTTACAGTTGATTAATTCTATTTTAATGATAAATGTAAGAGATATCACAAGGTACGACAATGGACACTAATAAAAATACGCAACGTTTTCCTTGCACTTTTCGTGGTTTTCAAAGTAAGTACATACTTTTACTCATAAAACTTTGATGATATGAGTAGCGAAAGGTTTTTTCTTCAATTTTATCACAAACCCTGACCCAGAAAATTAATCATAACAGTTAAACTAGAGCAATATGCCTATTGACGTAACCTCCACAAAATTTTCAGAGACACCCATATTTAAATATATATTGTTATGTATATTACAGTTAAATTAAATATTAAAGCTAAAAATTTTACAGTTTGAGTTATTTTTTAAGGCCATTAATCATTAATTTGAAAACAGTTTAGTTTACATTCACAACATGTCTCTAAAGTTTGTCTCGCGTATTTTTGGACATGCTCCAAAACCGATTTCGGGTATTTCATGTTATTTTATTTTTGTTTATGATTTGCTAATCCAGTTTTTTATCGCAAATCATGTTATGAAGTTCTAAAATGAAGATGTTAACCGAGTCTAATATAGATATTAGAAATAGTTTAAATAATTTATCTCTTGGGCACAAAAGTGCCCTCCCTATGGAAAATCGCCCATTTATAACTTTTGGTTATTTTTATCTATGGGAATTGGTAGTTTATATTACTGCGAATATATTTTTAGTGATAAAGATAATGAATTTAATTCAAAGAACTGCATAATTTCTCTAAAACTGGCCAAAAATGTCTAAAATCTACGGTTTTTTTATTGCTAAAGCTACATAAGAAAATGACGCATAATATAGTACAAGAATGAATGTAACAGAAATTTTGCCACAATTTTTTTTTCATTGCAAATATTCCAAGTATGTGATTGAATTCTACATTAAATATTATAATTTCATTTAAATTTATAAATCGAGGATTAAATACAATTTATTCCGTACGTTTAAACTAGTAGTTTGTCAAGTAATATATGTATAAATACCATGAATAAAAAAATAAGTATAACAATATATAAGTGAAGGCTGTAGGTGTGGAAGAAACGAACAATTTTATAGGAGAAAAAAATTATCAAAACTCGATGTTCAGGATACAATTTGAAAAATATTCGCTTGAATCAAACAAACGTATGTTTGATATAAAGTCAAACGAAGATTTTGGTTGATTCAAACAAACATTTATTTAATTCTAATAAAATTTATTTACTACTAATTCACTTAATAGTTTTCTACAAATTCCTTTAGTAAGAATTTCTATTAATTTTTAGTAGAAAACTACTAATTTGGTTCTGTTAAAATTGTTTTAGTGAAAATTGCTACACTAATTTTTAGTAGAAAACTAATTTCTCTCCCCTTTTTCTCACTAACACTCTCTGGTAAAACGTTTATTTCACTTCAGAAATAATAACGAACGCGTTCTAGATTATTATACATAAAAAGTAATATTTAAAGCAGGGTCCCAAAAGTATTCTAAAAATCAATCACAAAAGCTGTAGAGTTGATAATTAATTTTTTTGGTCATAATATCTATATATTATGCTGATTCTTGATAGTATATATTTATAATATGTATGTATATTTAATAAATCTTCCTGAAACCCGTGAGTAAAAAGCATTGGTCTTCTATTTTCCGTTTGGAAATATGCGATTCAGTTTTTGCCTCCTCCGTACTTCTTCTTTGCCCTAATAATTGAAAACTCATGTTACATTACCAAAACCTATAACTACATTAAAATTGCAATTACATTAAAATAACTTACAATCTTTTCAATGAGGTACAATATCCTTTAAAAAGTGTTTTTGTAAATTCCATTTTCTTATCATCCCTTAAACGTTTGTCTTCATTCAAACATTTATTGATATTATCAACGCTTACTTCTGTCAGATTCTTAACAGCTGGATTGGTACCACAACGATCCGTAACAAGTTCGTCCCATTTTTGACGTCGACTTCAGTCAATTTTTTTGCTCTGCCCAGAACGTCATCTGCTAAAGCAGTTCCAGTTATATTAGCAATAGCAAGATATTTATTTATTTTTTGCTCTGTATTTTTTAGCTGTGATTCACATTGGTTTATAAATTCTTCTACAGATAAATTAAGTTTTTCTTTGATTATTTCTTTAAAGAGCCCGTTGAATTCCTGGACTGAAACATATGCTAACAAACCTGCAATAGATAATGTGCTCTTATCGTGTCACCGTATTCATTTAAAATGAATTTGTATAAGGGGCATTATTTCTTAACTACCCCAACCCAAAAATCAATCAGAACTTGGGTAAAGTGCATCCAATTTTTGAGTTCTGTACGGGTACCATCTATTTCGATGATTTATACTTCTGTTAATATCAATAAAATCAATTTTTTCACTTCTACAATTTCAATAGGGTTTTTCATGCCTTTTACATTGATTTTACACATTTTTTGGGCAAATAAATATTTGACCTGCAAAAATCAAAGTAAAAAATAGATTTGACTTTTTTTTTAATCTAGGCTATTTTTTTATTTTTTTTTATCTAGAAAGAAAGCTTAGGTTGTTGCCTTTAAACACCTATAGTTTTAAAAATGGACATATTGTTATTTATTTTTAAAAATAAGCGTTATATAAGTTTTTTTCGGCTATCGTTTCTTTCAATGATTTATGAGTTACTTAAAATCAATAAAAAGAAATCTCACTACAGCGTTGGTAAGATTTTTCATGTCCTTTCTTTTGATTATAAGCATTTTACGAAAAAATAAATGTTTGAGCTTTAAAAATGAATGTTAAAACAATTATTTCTTCAATAAATGCTTTGACCTTTATTTGTGAAGGTCAAACATATATTTTTTCAAAAAATGCTTATAATCAGTAGAAAGGGCATGAAAAATTCTTCCAAAGCTGCAGTGAGAACATTTCTTTTTATTGATTTTAAATGAATCATAAATTGTAGACAAAAATGATAACCGAAAAAAACTTAGATAACGCTTATTTTCAAAAATAAATAACAATATGTCCATTTTTAAAGCTATAGGTGTTTAAAGGCAACAACCGAAGCTTTCTTTCTAGATAACAAGAAAAGAAAAGAAATAGCCTAAATTCGAGAAAAAGTCAAATTTATTTTTGATTTTGGTTTTTGAAGGTCAAGTACTTATTTTCCCAAAAAGTGTGTATGATCAATGGAAAGGGCGTGAAAAACCCTATCGAAACTGTAAAAGTAAAAAAATTGATTTTATTGATATTAACAGAGGTATAAATCATCGAAGTAGATGGTATCCGTACAGAACTCAAAAATTACACCCCCTCCCTATCGGTAAATATGTGTCCCAACGACAACCTTTTTTCCCATAAACTACCATCCAATAGGACTGCACTTTACCCAAGTTTGAGTCCGATCGATTTTTGGGATTGGGGCAGTTGAGAAATAATTCCCCATATACATTACCAATTGTTGTGGATAAAAACCATCAAAAATACATCAGGCATAAAAAAAATTTGACGATCTTCGCTGTTTAAAACTGCAATACGCTTGCGATAGCTGGATTATTTTTTATGGGATTCAAATTTTTAGAATAAGCTACAAGTAGTATATATAAACTTTTAAGCGCCGTTTATATTTAAAAATCAAAAAGAAAATTTTTTGTACTTGTATAATTGAGGCACTGAGAATGACAAGTAGGTAAAGACGAAAAATGAAGTTTTACAGGAGGAACAAGAATCATTTTCTGTGATAGGATTCAAAATAGAAAATTGTGAGAATTATAGAAGCAAGTGGTTTTCATGAGCTACACTTTCAAGAGTTACAAACATTTTTTTAAAAATGTTCAGACACGCTGGGACCAAAAGTCCTTTTTTTCGTTCAAGAAAGCCCACAGCTTACACTTTTTGTTCGATTCAACTTTTTATTTTTTGAAATCAAGGAGCAATAAATTTTAAAGAGAACGGTGTTCATGGTTGTTTAAATTCCTTTTCGTTTATGCATTATATTTTTAAACAAAGTATGGAAAAAGTGACGTTTTTCATAAAAAAGAGTGAAAAACTCTTGAGATAAATTAAAAAATAAATAAATAATTAATATTAATATTAATAATATTCCAATATTTATTTTTCCTATCTTATTTTCCGTCTATATTGTAAATTGCCTTAGATCAAATCAGGGGGATTCAAATAATACAAATAATACATAATCGGTACAATTGTTGGGAGAGG
>JBAGKK010528754.1:0-12705 GCA_037177015.1 Euceroptres primus | reverse complement strand
TAATTTTGAATAATGAAACCGTTCTTCAAAATTTTCAGATTATTTTTTATCACGTTTAACCCTTTGCCAAATCTATTAATGTGCACCAACGAATCTTTAGATGATTTCAAAGCAAAGTGCAGGATTACCCCGTTAAAATGAGCTCTTGGAACTTAAAAAATGTGAAATAATTTTGGAAATATTGGTAATTTAAGAAATTGGCAGAAAACCTTGTTTTTTATAAATATTTTCTTACTTTTACCACTAATATCTCAAATCAGACACAAGGATTTCAAAGAAATATACATTGGATTTTTTTTAGTACTTTATAATACTTGAAAAATCGGTTTTGATAATTAAAACTTTTTTCATTATCACAATTTGCAGTTAATGCATCAGAAGAAAAGATTAATTGAATCGAAAGGAACTAATTGACCTATAATATTAATACATTTTATTGAAAAATGAGATACTTTTGTTCATAAATAATATTGAAAGAAATTGAAAATTTACAATTTTAAGTTTTCAATGTCCAACCATAAAAAGAGAGAATTCCTTGACTTAAAATGAATCGATTGACCTATAATAATACTACGTTTAATTGAAGATTAAGAAAATATAAATCATTTAAAATATTGAAAATAGATTAAAGCTTACAATTTTATTAAAATAATTAACGCTTTCTCTATGACGAAGCAAATTATCTATTTGTCATTTCAGCATAACGAGGAAGCAAAGTGCTCATGATATGAGCACCAAAATATATAGGCAACGGGAAAACACGCGAAATCAAATACACAACTAGTTTTTTTTTTCTTTTTGATTGGAATAGTGAAGAGGGTTGCAGGTTAGGGTTGGCCGAAAATGAAAAATTTTTAGTTTTTGGATCAGGATAGGAAAATTTTTTTCTACAAACAAAAATAGGTTTCCACGATTTTTTGTGGATTTTTAAAATGACATATTCCGTTAGCAGAAATGAATTAAAGTTGAAAAGTTGAAAAACAGTGATTCTTTCAATATATCACGATGTTATATTTACATTTTAGTCTCGATTATCTTCTTTTCGTGAAAGTTGGTTCATTTTAGTACAATATGTAATAGATTTTTTAGGAAGATTTATGAAAGAAAGAGCTTTGGGAAGTTAATCAAGTTACTTAAAAAAAGGTAAAAAGTCACAAAAATTCGTTTTCTAAATATTATTTTCGGGGGTGTTTTTGTAACATAATAACACACCAAATTCTGAAAGGAAATTTCAAAATATTCAAAAATGTGTTTTTGGGACATCATAGAGTAAAATACTATTTTTCAAGATTATCAAATTGTCGTATCCTGAAAGCAATTTTTATATGTTTTCGTGTTAATTACAATTACAATTACAATTATGTATGTTCTCCCTAAATCTGAATTAGTCAAAAACTACTAATAAAATAACGAGAAGTCTTCCACCAATTAAATTAGTAAGCATTTCTACTAATAATTAGTAGAAAACTACTAATTTTTAGTGAAATTCTACTAATTCAATTAATAACGTTACTAATATAATTATTAACTGTTACTAAATTAGTAGAATTAGTATAATTAGTAGAATTAAGTAGTCGTTTAATTAATTAAATTAGTATAATTAGTAGAATTTAACTAAAAATTAATAGTTTTCTACTAATTATTAGTAGAAATGCTTATTAATTCAATTGGGGGAAAACTTCTCGTTATTTCCTTAGTAGTTCTTGACTAGTTCAGATTTAGAGAGTTAATATAGAAATATAGATGTTACCTTAAGCTTACAAAAACACTTTGATAATTCTTACATCTGGTTCAAATTTTAATTGAAAAATTCTTGATACTCGGTATCGTTTGAATTGGATTTTAAAAAAATTTTATTTAACCAAGTCACGCAATCATATATAATTTTTCTTGTCGTTTTATGACGTAGGAGTGTTTTTATTACGTTTAAGATTTGTCTAGATTGTTTTTAATAATTTTATACAAAAATTTAACCATATTTTTATATTAAATATTACTAATCAACTTTTTTAATAAAACGTACGCTAATTATATCACAGTGAATCCTGAGGTATAATTTTTATCTCCGATTAAATCAATTAAAGTTGCAGGGCTTTATTCCCTCGGTTCCTAAAAAAATCCACATCTAATCAATTTCAATTGACAGTTGACACGAACCAACGTGAAGTTGTGCATTGAAGGAGATTTTTTATCTCACATTAATCTCGAAATAATCGGCAGCACTTTTTTAATACTGATAATTTACTGTGATGTGATTTCATATCATTTTTCAAATTTCGAATTCCATGATGTGTAACATTTGTAAGTTTCTCTGAAATTAATCGAAAAACATAGAAAAAGTGCTTTCAGAATACGTCATTTTTATAATCTTGAAAAATCGTATTTCACTCTTTGATGTCCCAAAAATACATTTTTGAATATTTTAATATTTTCCTTCAGAATTTGATATGTTATTATGTTGTAAAAAAACCACCAGAAAAAAATATTTGAAAATTTTTTTTTCGATTTTTTACCTCTGTTGTTTAACTCCAAAATACCAAAATTTTTGCAAAATATTGATTTTGAGTAACTTTATTAATTTTCCAAAGCTCTTTCCTTCAACAATGCTCCTACAAAAATCTATTATTATTTTGAAATAAAATAATTTATACCAGGAGAAGATAATCGAAACAGAAATGTGATATATTGAAAAATCATTGTTTTCCAACTTTCAATTTTAATTCATTTCTGCTAACGGAAGGTATTTTAAAAATCTACAAAAAATCATGAAAACCTGCTTTTGTATGTGGAAAAAAGGTTTTTCTTATCCTGATCCAAAAACTAAAAAATTTCCATTTTCGGCCCACCCTATTGCAGGTATAAAAATTCATCATCGTTCATTGACTGCAAAGCGTTGCTTCCGGTGTTTACGAGTGTCTGACACCCATTGTGAGTGCGACACAATTGTTGTCCCCTTTGTTGCGACAATAACGACATGCCATCCTGAGACTTGGTCCTCGCTGTCGTCGCCGTCATCGCCCTCCTCGGTTATTCGCGCGTAGGCGACTAATGATGGGTCTTAAGATGCACACACGTGTACCTACACGTGTCCCTGTCACCAGTCACCCTGTGGAAAGTCATCGTACAGAATAGAATGCGAAGGGAGCATCCATCGTCGCGACAACGCGCAAATTCCGACCCGCCTTTTAGATCCTGAAATATCACGATCGACAATCGACCCTGAGAAAACACCAACACAATAAATTATCTCGCCATCTGGGACGGATCGAGTCTCAAAATGGTACTGGGACATTATGCAATTATTGTATGATCCCTTCCTTCTCTAATTAACACTTTCCTTTAATCAATTCTCTTTACACGGAGAAAAAAGAACTGCAAAATTAACAGAATTATCTGTTAAAATAGAGATATCAGATTTTTTTTTATACATTTGCAGAAATTTTTGAAAAAACTGACAGATGGTCAGTAAATTCAACATTTCTGTAGAACTCACAGAAATGGCAGGTTCATGTAATGTAATGTTAGGCTAATATTTTTTTAGAAAAATTGGAATTCCATTAACCTAACAGACATTTCTGTGAATTCTACAGAAATTTTAAATTCACTGATAATCTGTAAATTTAACAGAAATGTCTGTAAATATAATAGCAAAAAATCTGCGGTCCCTATTTTAACAGAGGATTTTGTTAATTTTACGGATTTTTTCTTCGTGATGAAATCTCTGACATTTGCCAATTAAAATCTAATTGCATCTGTAAGTAAAAATTCAAACATCCATAAACAAATACAGGAACAAAATTTTAGCGTCCTATCCCTTTTTCTCTACAGATAATATCACCTACAACGAAACACGGTCATTTAAAAAAGGACCACCAAAATTTTGTTTACTACTTTTCTTTTGTTTGATTTTACTGGATGTTTGGATTTTTACATTCTTATAGAAAAAAATCATTTTATTTGTTAAATTACAAATCATGTCATTAATTGTATGTAATGAAAGACAAAAAAGGACCTATTACATTTTTTTGCGGCAACACGGAGAAAAAGAAATTTTAAAATTAATTAGAAATGTTCAATTGTATTAAATTAATGTATTAAATTCTGTAGAATTCACAGAAATGTCAGGTTGATGTAATGTAATGTTAGGTTAAATTTTCTAAGAAATATTAGAATTCCATTAACCTGACAGATATTAATTTGATAACAAGTTAATTCTATTAACCTGTTATTTCTACAGAAATATCTGTTAAAATTACTAACCATCTGTAAGTTTAACAGAAATTTCTGTAAATATAATGACAAAAAATCTGCTGCCCCTATTTTAACAGAGAATTCTTTTAATTTTACGGTTTTTTTTTATTCGTGATGAAATCTCTGACATTTGCCAATTAAACTTCAATTGCTTCTGTAACTAAAAATTTAAACATCCATAAAAATAAAAAATGCAGAAACAAAATTTTAGTGGTCCTGTCCTTTTTTCTCTACAGATAATATCAATTACAAAGAAACATTTACGGTCATTTGAAAAAAGACCGCCAAGATTTTTTTTCCTTATTTTCTTTTATTTGATTTTTATTTATTTATTTATTTAAAGCAGCAAATGGGCTGCGCCCTTTTGTACAGAATCCTAATCACTAAAAAGAAGTGAATTTTAATGGGCGTTTGGATTTTTACATTATCATAAAAAAATAATTTTATTTATCAAATTACCAGTGATTTTATTACTTTTTTTTACCCTAAAAAAGTACCTATTAGATATTTTTGTGGCAACGCGAAGAAAAAAATTAACAGAATCGTCTGTTAAAATAGGGACAGCAGTTTTTTTCTGTTATATTTACAGAAATTTCTGATAAACTTGTAGATGGTCAGTTAATTTAACATTTCTGAGAATTCACAGAAATGTAACGTTGATGTAATATAATTTTAGGCTATAATTTGTTAAGAAAAATTAGAATTCCATTAACTTGACAGATATTTCTGTTATTTCTACAGAAATATCTGTTAAATTTACACATCTGTAAGTTTAACAGAAATTTCTGTAAATATAATAGTCAAAAAACTGCTGTAACTATTTTTACAAAGGATTATGTTAATTTTACAGTTTTTTTGCTCCGTGGAATTATTGTCCTTTCTTAAGAAAGTATACAAGAATGTGTTAAATGCACTGTTAGAAATGTTCGTAAAATTCCAGAATGTTTAAGTTACGAAGGTTACAAAAGCTTTTATGAAATTTAAGACATTTTTCAGAAATCTTGACTGAAAAGTAGCAAAATTTAAATAAATTTTCAGGAATTTTGTCCTAAATTTTAGTTATGATAACTGAATTTTCCTAAATTTATATTAAATTTATGAAATTGTAACTAAAGTTTATGAAAGAGTACTCTCTAAATCTGAATCAGTCAAAATTTTCACTGATTTCATTTAGTGACTTATTTCTCACTGATTTTTCAGTAAATTTAACTGATTTTTCAGTAAAATTGCCTGAAGAATCAGTTAAATTCACTTAACAATCAGCAAGAAATGGGTCACTGAATGAAATCAGTGAAAATTTTGACTGAATCAGATTTAGAGAGAAACTAAATTTTCAGTTACATACAACTGCAGAAAACTTCAGATATGTAAGTTTTTTTTTGTTACAGTTTCGGAATTTTAAGTTGTAAGTTTTAGAATTTTAAGTGAAAATTTTCTGAATTTTCAGTTACAAGAATTGTAAAATTACGTTTTTTTAAAACGGAATATTCATGAATTTTCCTAAATTTTTCCTAAATTTACAAAAATGTAACTAAAATTTACGAAACTGTAACTGACATTTTAGTTACGATAACTGCATGAAACTTGTCACATGTCTCCGAAAAATTACCATGAAAATTTCTAACAGTGTAAACTTTACTTTTGATTTCTGATATCGGGAAGCATAATTTAAAAAGTTGTACACGCAAAAAAATGTGTAATCAGTAAATCTGAATATATCAAAATGTTACAAACAGTTATAATAATAAAACTGAAACGTCTGAGATTTGTTTAAAAAATAAATAAAAATCAATGCGATGTCAATACGATTGATTCGGATCACTGTTTATTTATTCACTTCTCCAAAGTTTTGAAATCCTAATGTATTTCCTCTTCAAGGATCAAACATTCAATATATATAAAATGAAAATAAAAATTATTGCAACCTTTTTGGAGATTTTATTAACTTAAATTTTGTATACTTTTAGAACACACACACACACACACATATATATATATATATATATTGAATGTTTGATCCCTAAAGAGGATTTCGAAACGTTGGAGAAGTGATTAAATAAAAAGTTGTCCGAATGTATTGACATTACATTGATGTTTCTTTTATGTTTTTTCAAACACGTGAAAACTAGTTGTAATTTGTAACATTTTAATACTTTCAGTTTTACTGTGAATGCATAATTTTTTGCATAGTTAATATCGATTAATTTATTATTCATAAATCATGCATAATTTTTCACCTGAACGAAATTAAGTGGAGATACTCTCTAAATCTGAATAAGTAGTTTTCTTCTTATGAAATGGTCCTAAATAGTAATATTTTGACAGGTTGATCGTTAATAAAAATAACTTTTTAAATTAGTGACACGTGGGAACTGAATCATTTGACCTATCAAAACTGACATTCCTAACAACTTTCTGAATTTAAAAATCACACCTAATTTTTGGTGCTCAGCAGTCTAATTTTAAACCTTTCTATATGTAAAATTACGATCGAGAGTATCATTTCAAAGGTGACACAAAAACAGAGTTGTCATAAATGCATTAGTTTTCTAACTAAAAGTATTGAATCTACATAAATCTACATAAAGGCTTCGGAATATTCATAAACTAGTTAGGAAGGTTAGAATATTTATATCTTAATTAACATTATGAATTTTGTCCTATCCGGTTTTATAAAACTCAATGGTATTTATTTCATTTAACTAACATCAAAAGTATATGTTACATTTATATACATACTTATGACGTATTACAGACGTGGTACCACAACGAAATACGTCCAAGAAATATTTCAATTAAATAAATTCCATTCATTTCTACAAAACGGGATAGACCAAACCTTCAAAAAATAAATAAGACATTATTCGTATTTTAAATTAATACTAATTCTTTTGAAATTCTTCTAATTGAATTTGATTCTCGTGCCAACACTTTAGAATTGTAAAAAATTTCATAATGATTACTAAATTTTATAGGTTCATGTACCAGGATTCGAATTAATCTGTCATATTTTTGACTCTTGAAAGCCGAAATATTTTTTCTCTTCCATGGAGATGAGTCAAAAATTTGACTTATCATTTTTTCTTTAAGTTTCCAAAAGACCTGGTAAACATGTACTGAATTTGAAGCTGCATGAAATATATAATAAAAAAGAAGTGTTCGAAGACAATAATTAGGAAAATTTTTTACAAGACTTCACGGGGAAAAAATCTGTTGAATTTATAGATTTGTACCTAAATTCAAGAGGCATGTGGTTACAGCATATGAAGACATGAGAATGACAACTGGGTAAAGACCATTTGAAGTTGGCCCTTAAATTAGGTTATTTTAACTATTCCTTATGGGGCCAACCAGAAATGGTCTTTAACGAGTTGTCATTCCAATGTCTTTATATTAAATCCTGTTATTATTATACCTGTTATCATTATTACCTGTTATTATATATAAAATATGATATATTTTCGGTAACTCTTACAGAACTTTCAGTAACAATTACAAAAAAACAGTATGATATCCCCATTTCTGTAATATTGGAGGAACTATTTTTCTCCGTGTTCCAGAAATACTAGACTCCATTAATGAAGTCAACATCTATATAAATAAAATCATAATTGTAGAAAAATAATTATTCATAGAATGAAACAGGAGGTTTGGCAGATTTCAAGAAGATCTAATCTTTGTAAAAGTATTGTGTTGCTAGATATCTTATCTTGAAATATTACATTCTATTTTTAACAACTTAACGACAAAATTTTGGGGCAGTATGTTTGAATGTATTCGAGGTGATACTATCCTTTCTCATTCTCATGTCGTCCATGAATCGAACGGCCCAATTAACCGTTCTCCATGAAAAGAAAAAGTAACCGAAGGTGATCCCTCTTGCCCTCCTAACCAATGATGAGAGACCGGGCCCAAAGGTCGCAAAAAACGAGGAATCGTCGAAGAACGTAGAATCCCAAGAGCTCCTCACGTTTCCTAACGTTTTTACAACTACGGAACGCCCTGAGTCTGGTAACTGTGTCAGGACGATCGAGAGCATGGTTGTGCAACCAGGTAAAGCAGATCACGAGGATCCGATGCTAAGGTCTCGTATTCTGGCTCCTCAATTTACTGTCTTACTCCCAGGTTGCTTACTTACTTACACAAAGTACCTGAGGCTAGAAATAAATCCTTTAAAAAAACATTATTTCATTTCATTGAATTCACTTTCTGACTTTTCTGGTTAATTTAGAAATAGTACATTATTCGCCAAGTTTAAACGCAAATTTTTGCGAGAGCTTAGTTTAATTCACGAGGCGAAGCCGAGGGATTTAATCGCTCGAGCAAAAATTTTCGTTTGGACATAACAAATACAGTGCTTTTTGTCATGACATCGAGAAAAAGCCAAATGAAAATGCCGAAATGACGAAAAAAAAATTAGTTATTATAGTCGACAAGCACCTACAAGGAAGGGTTTCGTAGCTTTAGGTGCTATATTAATATTGGGCCTTATATCCATTTTAAACTTTTTTAGTTAAAAATATTATTAAATATTTTACATGATATTGGATGATATTACATGATATTCTTATTGATATTTTTATACATACTCACCTAGACTGATTATGTTTTGGAGATGGTTTTCAAGTATTTTAAGCTTAAACTGAAAAAAATCGGCTGTGATCTTTTTGAATATATCTAATTTTTAATATCAGCTTGAAAAGTCAATTTTTTGTCAAAAAATATTTTTATTTTGATTTTCGTGGTATTTTGTTACATCAGAATAGTAAAATTTATAAATGTATACTTCAAAATGAATACAAACAACTAGATATTTCTTCATGTAGAACAAGAAAGAAGACAAAAATTGACCACATCTTTGTAAGAAACAGCAAAACAGTAGAAGGAGAAGTGTTTGACATATTTTTCAGTTTCCATAGACTACTTTGGTTCAGAAATTTTATATAAATAAGACAAATGATTTTATTTTTAATGCCATAAAATTAAACTAGGAAAAATTACTAAAAAAATAAAAAATAGTTCTTATTTTAAATATTGCAGAAATTATGTTGTCTAACTAATTATGAAAATTATTTCAACATTGATTCATTGACAAATTTACATGCATAGATGTATTTCCAGCAAAAAAATAATTACTTCTCCTAGGAAAATTATGCATAATTTAAAATATTTAGACATCAAGAAGAAAAATATTATTTTTTGGAGTACCTACTATCGCTTTTGTGACATGACATTTGAAATAAATCATAATAAAATTGTGAAATAAATTATATATTAATTTGAAACCCTATATCCATTTTGCATCTTTACACTAGGCTCAATATTCATTTTGGACCTTTTGTCGATTTTTTGCGCTATACTCTTTTTGTTCCTTATTATTTAAATTTTGGGCCTTCTGTCAATTTTTGTTCTTTTATCAATTTTAGATCCTATAATAATTTTTGTTCCTATATCAATTTCGGGTCCTATGCTCATTTTGTGCCCTTTGTTAGTTTTGTGTCCTATATCAATTTTAGGTCAGTTTTGGATCTTATATTAATATTGGGTCCAATGACATTTTGGGCCCCTATGTCGGTTTTGGGTCATATGTCCATATTGGGCCTTATGTTATTTTTGGGCCCTGTGTCAGTTTTGAGTCCTGTGTCTATTTTTGGTTCTGTGTCCATATTGTTACTAATGTCTATACTGGGTCCTTTGTCGGTTTTGGGTCGTTTGCCAGTTTTGGGTTCTATATCCATACTGGGTCCTATGCCAGTTTTGAATCTTATGTCCATATTATGTCCTATGCCAGTTTTAGGTCTTGTCCATATTGTGTTCCATGCTAATTTTGAGTCGTATGCCCATATTGAGTGCAATGTCCATATTAGGACCCATGTCGGTTTTGGGTCCTATGTCAGTTGTGCGTCTTGTGCCCATATTGGTTCCTAGGTCCTAGTGTCCTGTGACCATATCGGGTCCTACGTCCGTTTTGAGTCCTATGCCCATATTGGGCCCTATGTCAGTTTTTGGCCCTATGTACATATTGGGTCCTATGTCAGTTTCGAGTCTTATGTCCATATAGGACCCTATGTCCATATTTGGCCCTATACCTATATTGGTTCCTATGCCCATATCGGATCTTATGTCCATATTGGGTCCTATGGCCCTATTCATTTGAGTCCTATGACCATATTGGACCCTATGCCAGTTTTTGGACCTATGTCAATATTGTGTTCTCTGTCCACATTGGGTCCTATGCCAGTTTTTGGACCTAGGACCATATAGGGCTCTATGCCAGTTTTTGGCCCTATGTCCATATTAGGTCCTATACCAGTTTTGGGTCTTATGTTCATATTGGGCCCTATGCCAGTTGGGTCCTGTTTCCATTTTGGGTGCTACGCCAATTTTGACCATATGTCCATATTGAGTCCTTTGTCAGTTTTGGGGCCTATGTCCATATTGGGTCCAATATCAATTTTGGACCCTATATACATGTTGGGTCCTTTGTCAATTCGGGGTCCTATACCCATATTGGGTCCTAGGTCAGTTTTGGATTCTATGCGAATTTTGTATCATATATCAGTTTTTATCCCTATGCCAATTTTGAATCCTATGTCAATTTTGGGCCCTATGTAAATTTTTGGTACTGCGTGAATTTTGGATCCTATGTCAATTTTGAGTTTTATGCTACTTTTAGGCCATATGTCAGTTACCTGTCAAAATAGTACGACGGGCGGACGGACGGACGGACAACAGACCGAAAGTATAAGGATTTCTGCCCGAGGTTACGAAACCCTAAAAACAAGAAAAGGAATCGAAATAAAGACTATTATTATGTGTGTTCTAAAGAATCAAACATACGAAATCAGAAAAATATAGGCTCGAATTATTCCAGGGAGCAAACTCAGATAATAGATATACTGCCAGTCTCATGTTCCTCTAATTTCGAAAAATGTTGTTGTAAATATGATACTATGGGCGTGTCTTACAAGATCATATGGGATAGCACTCGTGGGAAATGAA
Source organism: Euceroptres primus (assembly GCA_037177015.1). Taxonomy (NCBI): domain Eukaryota; kingdom Metazoa; phylum Arthropoda; class Insecta; order Hymenoptera; family Figitidae; genus Euceroptres; species Euceroptres primus. Next base: position 1,452 of record JBAGKK010528754.1, on the reverse strand, counting down.
TCATTTGACCTATAGAAACTACACATGTGATGTCTGATTCCTTTAAATACCGATATTGCGTTAGGATTTTCTGAATTTAGAATTGACATCTTGTTCTTTATCGAAAGTAGTCTAAGTTAATCGGTTGATTCTTTAGAGCTTTAGTTACGTCTTTATATCGTCAAGTTCTTTAATGATCTGTCTTTTAAACCATATAATCCTTTTTGCACAGGATCAGGAAGTACTGACTATTAAAAACTAATAACCCTTTCCATGGGAAACAGGAAGAGCTCGAAAAAATATTGACTGGACCACCGGCAGAGTTGCTCTAAAATACCGGTCCAGAAAGATGAAGAGGAAGGACATCCTGACCGAAACCGTAATAGCGGCCCGGTTTTGGTCCTAGGGCAACCGATTCATCGGAGAACCTCGGAACCGGGTGTGAGTCTTCTTTCTCTGGTGGTGGGGTGTCTTTACAGTTGCATAGGTGAATTAGTGCCCCAGCGATACGGAGTGAACGAGAGTCTTTGGTGGGAGTATTCCGATCTTCCAAGAAGAAGTGGGAGCATCGGCCTCGGAAGATCCTGCAGGGACTCGCCCGTTCTCCAAACGGAGAGACAACACGTGACTCGCGCTCTGGTTACAAACTCAGCTGATTACAAAACAGAAGGGTTCTAGACCCTTTTTCTCGATTTGGAGAAGAAAAGTGGAAACTGTGAGTAAATAATCAAGTGTTGGTGATTTATGATAAGTTGGATTAGTAGAAGTTTAGGATAGCTGATGAATAATGAAAATATTTTTTTTTTCTTCGGTTTCTTCAATTTTTCTTACTGCATCTTCTTTGCAGTTGAACATCTTCAGTTGATACTTTCTATAGTCGATTTATGGTTGTTTAACAGTTAATTGTTAATAGTCTTTGTTGAAGAAGATCTTCTGGTGCTCATTTTCCATTATTGTTTTTCTATTAAAGAACCTCATCTAATCATCATTTTTTAATCCAAATTTTTTAATCCACATTTTCTAATCAGCACAGTTTCTAATCATTTTCTAATCATCATCTTCAAATAACCATTTTCTTTTGGATACCATGTTCTTCATCATTATCTGATACAAATCAGCTTTTTCGTCAATTTTATCAAACAAACATCGGTTGGTTTAATCATTTTTCCTTTACAGCATCTTCAATGGGTTTTATAAATTGTCCAACATATATTTTGTTGGTCTTATTTGTAGTTGATTGGTAGTTTGTTGGTCAAGGTAGTTGATCCAACTGTTTGTTGGATCTGTTTTGATTGGTAGTTTGATTAGTTGATTGGTAGTTTGTTGGTCAATGTAGTTGATCCAACTGTTTGTTGGATCTGTTTAAAGTGAAACAACCTTTCCGATTGGTCTTACTGATTACACAGGCCAACACGTTTTCACACCCATAGACTGGACCTGGTAAACCCGAAGGAATTTGATGCGCTGAATCCG
>JBAGKK010528743.1:0-12707 GCA_037177015.1 Euceroptres primus | reverse complement strand
AAAATTATTTATCCAATCAGAAAACGGTTAATCGAAAATTGGTTTTTGGCCTTGAAATTCCTTTAAGGCCAAAATTGATTTTTAAGGCCAATCAATTTTTTTTTGTAAGAATTTCTCATGTTTTTGGGCGGGGAAATTGATTTTTTTAATTGTTTAACAAAATTCTTAAGATTAAAACGAAAATTACTTATCCTATCAAAAAATGGTCAACGGAAAATTTGTAGATCTATTTAAGACCAATAATTTTTCCATTGAATATTTTTTTATATCTTACGTTTTTTGGCGGGAAGATTTTGATTTTCAATTTTTTTTTAAATTTAAAAAGTTGTGATGCCAGTGTTGTAGAGCTTTCAAAAAGAAATATTTTTCTTTTTTTGACTTTTCTGATATCTTGCGTTGTTTGGCTTAAACTCTTCATTTTCTTTTGCTTTTTTAAATTTTGAAAATGCTATAAGTCTGATAATTTTCATTTTATTAAAGAATGTCATAAGGATAAATTGTTCTTCTTTCTGAGTAGTAGGGATGTCCCTGAAACATCCCAATGATGAAGCTGCCCAGGTAACGCCTACCATGAAACTCATATAATTGTAGTGTAACGAGAGAGAAGTTAAATTTACGCACCCTATAAATTTATATCACATCTTGGTCAATATCTAGTAACGTGAGAATCACGTTCCTGATTTTACATGACAATCATGTACGGATCTTGTAATTTTTCACGTTATAAACACTTAGATGTACCAACTTAATGGCTACTAGACCCTTAGATGATTATGATATGATAGTCATTTCTTACTGAAAATAAAGTCCAATATGATGAGGAACTACAGGAACTAAAGGAACTAGATGTACTAGACTCCTGTGAGTTGTATGGGTGTCAGAGGAGAGAAACTGCATAACCTAGATTACATGATTATTAGAAGTTAGTCACGTCACCATGACTGGATGCCATTTTTTGTTGAAATTCGCAAGGTTATAAAGGTTGGTACCTTGTCAGTGGTACCTGCGAACTGCCTAATTCTAACACCTCTGTACAAACTATATATATATAATGTAAGATCGATTATTATCATATCGCAAAAACTATTAAAGTAGTAAAGATATGAACTTTTGCGGTTACAGAAATTTCCCTAAATTCCTTCGTCCGTTTTTAACTGTCTAGCTATTATAAGGAATAACCTCCCTGAGGCAGCTAGATTTTTTTTTTCCGCGCGACAATTAGATGTGCGCAGTTGACGCGTATAAAGATGGTTCGAGCAAAGTTGACTCATTCACAGTTGGCGCGTTTGAAATTTGAATGTGAACACTTATGTAGTGTGGGCAAAGGAGGCGCGTGCACAGAGGGACTTGTGAGGTTGGCCCTGTGTATTTTTTCATGCAAAGTTGACACCCGCTAATAAAACGCACCCTAGATAATAGCTACAGACTTTGAAGAATTAAAATATAAAAATTTATCCCGTTAAATTGAGCTGAAAATATATGATTTTATGGAAAAGGAGAAAACGTTATACGTAGGAACGTGGGCTAATGATGCGTGTGTGCGTTGGATCGTGCGTCGGCAGTCGTGTGAAAGCGGCCGTCTACTCACAAAAGCGTGGTAATTCTGCCGGACTGGCAACAACAATGGCCGTGCATTAACCTTTGTGCACTTGTAACTGCAGTTGGGAGATAGTGGCTCCATCTCTCCCCTTCTACCTCCCACGCGGACTCGTTTGAAACGAGAGGGCGACTAGTTCCAGGGGTGAGCGCAGAACAGACCGAGCAAGAGGCATTTACAACCATTTCGCGTAATCTCAACGAATACATTCATCGGCCGAAGTGGCTTCGCTGAGTGGACTGACCAATTATCTTTGGGACGTCGCTGGTATGGAACGAAACTACACGACAAAATGCTGCATTGTACCGACTACTTCGTCACTCTGGTTTCCCTTGATTGTTTCCGATAGGAAAATTCTAGTCTATGTGTACATTTATCCTTCAAACTAACTTGACCATAAAAATTTTTCCTAATTCTTTCTCCATTACCAGGTATTCGATTTTCCCTTCCCTTCACTCCCCTAAGTTCTCCGCGAAATAATTTATATATAATAATGAAACTATCACAATTTAAATTAAAATTAAAATACGGAAGACTGGTCAAAGCGAAATGTAAAATTAAATTAGTGTGCTCATCCCTGAGCTAACACTCTACAAATTCTTACTAATCGACACAAATTTTTGATTCTGAAAAAATTGATCACGCTATCCGTATTTCCGAGAGGGAGCTTCTATGCCCAAGTCACTCAATCTACATGTAGAACGCGTGTGATATCATGCATCAGCTAATTAATACGTTTTTAGATGTACATAAAAATATAAACCTAACATAAGGATTGCATTAAAGATCTTATATAGTCAAAGTTAGAATGATGGTAAAATCTCCCCATTTTTTAAATTAACACTAGTACATTATATGTAGAAAAAACTTTAACAGATTTAATTACATATATTTTCTTTTCACCCTTGAACTGGTCTTTGGACTGTAGAACTTATAATAGAAAAGATAAAAATGAAAAAAAATAATTTTATCACCACACCTATATATATATAATTAGTAGTTGTCTAAAAGCTTGTTTAAAAAAAACCAATGAGACTGAATGTAAAAATTCCCTTTACCTCTATAGCCACGATCCTAAATAATTATCAAAAAGGAAACTTTCAAATCTTGTACGAAAATAAATTGTCGAATAGCAAATTTCTCCTTTTGCTCAACTTTTCGTTTAATTATCGCATCGTTTCACTTCTTGGTACGACGAGAAATAAAAATTACAAGTGCATGCCTGGGTTAACGAGCAAGCGACAAAGGGCAACGTTAAAGTGAAATGCAAAGGGTCGGTTCTGGTGTCAGTGAGCCGCGTGGTTTCTCTCTGACGAATATTAATATGAGTAAAACACGTGCACCAAGCGCTAAATGTGTGAATTCGTGCTCCAATTTTGTTGCAAGTTCAAAGCGTGTTACCAGGCCTCGACACAAGCAAAAATAGCGTACATAACTTGCAATTAGATGATAAATAAAACAGGGTGAGATTCGCCCGAGTGCATCGATTTTCCATCTGGTCTCTACCATAACATTTCGACCTTTCACAAATGATTTCTTTCTTTTTTAAAATACCAGAATTCAATATTGCAGTATTCAAAACGAGCCTTTGACAAAATATAAAAAATAGATGCAGATTGGCGAATTTGATGCAAATAAGTTTCGCCGTCATTGATGGCTACATTTCTTCTTCGGATATCATTTTTATTTTATATTTATTTAATGCCTATTTAATTATAAGTATTTAAAGGTTCTAGGAAGGTATGTGCGACCGAAAATCAAGAAAATTTCATGCGTGGATTATCGGAATATAAATACATCTACATGGGTGTTCTTTTCAACATTATTTATTACACTACTTTGCATTAAAAAATGCATCGAAAGATTTAAAATTGTTTTTAACTTATTTGATAATAACTTTTTTTTAAAACAATTTTAAATCGCTCAATGCCTTCTATTAATGTAGAATAGTGTCATAAATAATATTGAAAAGAACAGCGATGTAGATTTATTATTTTACCTTCCTAGACCCCTTAAGTAACCAGGATAAATTTTTAACAAATTGTATTAAGGGAGTTAGGAAGGTTTGAAATTTCAAACAATCGAAATTTTTTTAATCTATGTTTGCAGAGCCTAATAGTATGTACGGGGTACTCAAACCTCAAAAATGACATTTATTTTTGCCTACCTCTTACGGTTTACGGGTTATTTTCAGTTAAAAATAACGTTTTACATGGATTGTTCCAAATTATCACTCGAATTTCACGTGGAATGTTCACGTGGGTACTTCCACGTGAATATTTTCAGCTGGGATGCCTTATTGCACTTGCGTAGAACAAAAAATTAGGGAAAATGTATAGTTTTTTGTCCTGCACAATAAGGCACTTATACACCCTAGTGTTCATATAACTTGTACCCATTTCATATAATCAATGTGGCCTAAACTCAAGCGTAACTTCAGTCAATAATATCTTCTGCAAAACGATATGACTAACCACTTTGTCTTATCCATTTTCTCTTAACACTGAGACGATTGTATTCTATACACACTCTACGACTAGGATCAATACCAAATAATTGCCTTTCGATAACGATAGTAGCTTCAATTGTTTTTACGTATTTACAATTATTTTATTATCGCGCGATTTATATTTTTTTCGGAAATTGTTTCCATTGATTGGAAAATTGTTGCTTAATAGCAATTCTACACAGAAAAAAAAGTTCATTGAGTAATAAAGTAAACTAGTTAACTAGTAAAATAAACTTATTTAATTGGCCAATTGTACTTGAAAGAAGCTGATATTTTCCTAATATGAGACATAAATTTTCTTGTATTAAGAAAATAATAAAATCAGAGACAGTACTCGGTACAAGAACATATGTATTTGAGTAAAATATATTATTCTATAAATTTGTTTTTATTATTTACTTATGTGAAAAAGTATTGGGTCAAGAATATTATATTCTTCGAATAAGTAACTGTACTGTGAATCACAGCTGCTTCAGTCAAGTAAATCTATCCACATGTTGGAAGTTTAATCTTACTTGATATAATACACATATTCTTTGGACAAGAAGATTAATATACTGACCAAAATAATTATTTCTCTTAGCCTGATGTTCTTTACTTATAACGCTATTAGTTTCATGCAAGTGAAATATTTTCTTCATTAAAGTATTTCTTCGCATCATTAATACCGTAACGTTTTAAACTAAGTCAACATAATATTAGATCTGACATTATATTTTCTCAGATCAAGAATATAAACTATTGTTCCAATAAATCGGCACCAAGTAAATATTTTCTTGAACCAATATTATAATTGGCCTCTCCGTGAAGTTGTATAGCCAAGTGGCCATAGTATTTTTTGAAAATTCTTGGAGATACGCCATTTTGAAAATTGAGATCAATTATTTTTTAAACTGTAATAATTCCATCATATTCTCTCGGATTCTAACCCAGTGATCTCCAGCCGCTTATGCCTAGGGCTTCCCCTGACTTGCTATTTTTCCCCTTCTCTTAGCGCTTTTCAGAGACTTTTCCTCTTCCCCCTGCATGGTTAGGGTGACTTATTTTGCACACAGTTTCGAAATGTTAATGTTCTTCCACGATAATTGGTGACATTTGACAAGATACTAATTTTCCAAAAACGAAAATCAAAAGATGTAAAAATAAAAGTAAATAAACTCACGAATCACACTTGAAATTTCCCATGTAATTAAAATTATTTTATGCATGTTTATAAATTTTCACATATGTTTATGATAGGGTAAGCACACGATGTAGTTAAGTGTTATTGATTTGAACTTTCTGTACCTTCGATTTGGAGGAATTTGGTACACCATAAATCTCCTTAGATAGATCCTCATGAACACTCTCTATGTGTTTCTTTGCGCTCGACGTGTTGCCATTCTTCATCTTTATAATTTTTTCAACTCGTTTTCATGTTTAACATACAGAACACTTCGCAAATTTTTGTCCGTTTTCGTCAGATCTCAATTCTACACCTTCCTTCAACTTATCGCCGCGGCTAGTTTTGCTTTTCTTACTTGCTGAACTGTTACTATTTGATACCCTATTGTGTTAAGTTAGTTCATTTCTTTTAGTTTTATATCTATTAAATAACCTTTAATTCAAATTTTATATTATTTTCACCTTTTAGTTTCCATTTTATTAACTTTAGGAATGATTTTAAAAAAAATTTATGTCCTTTTGTATGAAAATTTTACATACTCAAGTGACAGTTCAAAGAGATCTATCTCTATTTCTCTTGATTTTCATGCCCTACCTTTTTTATATTGAGTTTATTAATCATTTTTTAAAAGTTCATGTCTCTGTGTATGTGACAGTTTGAAATATTTAAGTGACAGTTGAAATTAAGAGTCTTACTCAATTGTTCTTGCCTTTTTAGAACAAGACAAGCCAAGAGTGTACATTGGAATGCGAAAATGATCCAACTCCAAGATTTAAAAAACAATCAATCGTTATCAAGCGAGAATCAAGGAATTCTTGTCTCGACGTGCATCATTACTGTGAATTTAAAATTTAAATAATTAACAAAACTTTGGTTTGTTCAAAAACAATGTGAAGCAATAGCAATACAAAGAACGGTATCAAGAATCAAACAGGAAATCTAATTGATGAAGAAGGTCAAAAGCAAATTATAATTCAACAGTTCTTTAAGTCATTTTTCGATAGCTCAGAAAATAATATTATAAAATACAGAAGTTAAGTTTGCTACGCTGTTTGTCAGCCGAGGTAACACCAGGGGGAACTGAAATCTTTAAATCAGAATTTATAAAACCTAATGTTACAGGAATTATTCAAAATCACAAAGGACGATAGCACCACAGATTCGATATAACGAAAATCTCAATCCCACAAAGCATAAAAAATTGCTGTAACAAAACGAAAACGATACATCGAACAAAACCTACAAAAATCTCAATTAGCAACTTTTAAGGTAATACTGCCACGGCCGGGCCCTCCCATACAAAAGCTCTCTACACGCAAAGAGTAGAGTTCTAAAGGCGGTATATTACGAGAAGAAGGACGAGAAGTTTCGGTTAGATTACCAGTATTTACTCGAACCATTTTTGTATCGAGAGTTCACGAGAAATTAAATTTTCATAAGAAATCTAATTTTGTTGTTAAAATGAAATTTATTTAGTTTTAAATTAACCCGTTAGCGGATATTAGGTCGCACTTTGTTAAAATAGTAGTAAATTCATTAATTATAATATGAAATTCATATTTTCTAAAAGATTTCTATATTACTGACTGAAGTTTATTGTCATTTTTGGATAAAAACCTGCTTCTTATTTGTAAAATAAGGTGGTATGATACAAATATTTCATAAAAGTTCGAAATTGATTCAAACAACCAATAAATTAACGGAAAATGTTTTAAATCTCATTTTTTAATATCCAATTTTATTTCACCGAGAAATTTCAAACTCTAGCAAAGAGCTGCCTGTGCGCACGAACGTACACCAATGCGTTGAACACGCCGCCCCGCCTTTGCATCGATCGATTGAAAGATCCACAACGATCAGACCTCTCTTTTCTTTTAAACTTTTCATTATGTTCTTTCGAAAAATATACGAACAAAAATTCTCAAAAAATTTAAAAAAACCTCCGCGAAGTAATCTTCCACGGTTCTTTCGTTTTTCGTAAACATCTTAAATGCCGTTTCGACATTAAAATTAAATATGTGACTTTTTCATCATATTGATATAAGCGTTACGTGTATAACGTGCTGATTTCGATTGCTGTTATCTCGGCTTTGAAACCGTTAATCACTTTTTCCGTCTACAAAAATATAGATTATACCTATAGTCATTTTTTAATTTAAATTTTAATAAATTTCTAAATAAATCACCTTATGGCAGTAATACCTTAAATTCAATTCGAAATTACAATATAAATGAAATTTGGGTAGTGACGTTTTTACAACAATTAATGAAGATAATTCTTCGTTTCAGTAACTTTTTACTACGTATTATTCCATTCCGGTTGTCGCCGGAATACAATTGACTAGTTTCGATCCCAGTCCGGGAAGCTGTTCAAAAAATTGGAATATATCGCCGAAAACTCAAAAGCTCCTCAGATGTTAGTCCGTTTAAGGCCCAAGATGTAAAAAGAAAAAAAAATTGGGTGGGAAGAAAAACAAATAAAGAGGAGATTTTTGTTGGGACGTTTTTTACTTTTTTACGTTTTTTTACAGCAATTAATGAGGATGATTTGGCCTTCCAGTCACTTTTTTTTATAAGATTAAACGAACTTACCTGCAAGTGAAGTTCTATCTTAATTGTACAAAACGCCTCTTCCTTAAGAACAGAATGTTATACCCTCTATTCTGTGCCGCATTACCACATTTTTAAAGTTAAAAATTTGAAATTTGCGTCCCTATGAGCGACACCTAGCTATTCAAGCCTACTATCTCACTTGATTTTGTCAGTTTTTTTAAAGTCGTACCGTAACAAAACAAAATTCAGGGGTCCTAACTATAAGAGTTAGGAATAGGAAATAGAATTGTTTGGGAGGGATCTGATCTATTCGGAAGAGGCGCTTTAAACAATTAAGATAAAACTTCACTTGCAGGTAAGTTCGTTTAATCTTATAATTGTATTTTGCGCCTTTTCCTCAAGATCAGAATGTAGCTATTTAACATGTATTATAGATTATGTATGTTTTTAATACAACTCTAACCATTAATCCTTATTTAGGATTGCCAACGCAAACGCAGTTTTATTAGACACAATGTCACGCTTGTAGAACTTAGCGAACGTTTCTGATTTATTAGTCCACCCAGCAGCTTTTATAATAAAATCAATATTTATACCTTGTCTATTAGCTGCTGAGATAGACGCGAGACGCGTACTGTGCGCACTAAAAGTATCAGTATCAATCCTAGTCTTAAATAATACACTTTTAAACCATCTACTTAAGGACTGCGTTGTTACAGATTTATGTGTTTTTTAAACGATGTAAATAGCTTGTTTTCCGAATTTCCTAACTGTTTTCTTCTATCTAAATATTCTTTCAATGCAGTAGCTGGACATATTTTTATATATTTTTTAAGAAATGGAATCATAAGCGTAGGCAGTACTCTACTTACGGCAGAAGTCTTGATTCTATCCGGAATTTTAATTTTCATACTATCGTTTACTTCGCGGATGTTTCTGATATCAATTAAAAACAAGGTTTGCATTCTATGGCTCGTTATAAGTGCTATCAAGGTCGCTAATTTTAATGTGAACTTCTCTAAGGAAAATAAATCATTCGCTCCCCAATTTTGCACCTGGTGGTCTAAGTTTTGCAATTCCTTTAAAGAAGCGTTTAATTTGCGGATTTTCTCCCACGTCAGGACCATGAATCAATGCGATCATGGAACGATAACTATTTAAGGTTCCGTAAGAAGCTTTTTTCTCGTACTCCGCCATTAGAAGCACCAGAACATTTTGCATAGAATATATAAGCGGATCCATATCTTTAAGCTTGCTGAAATCCCACCATTTTTTCAATCCAGAGTCGTATTGTTTTAGTTCCTACACTTCGTATTGGTTCTAGTATCTATAAGATCTATGTTCATAGTTCCTCAAAATTACTTATGATTTAAGTGGATGCTTCATTGGATAGGCTAAATTCTGTTTCAGGTTCCAGTCTACGAGATTCGAAATCTGCTATCACATTTTCATTTGAGCTTATATGCGATGCAAAAAACCAAAGATTTCTTTTCTCGCATCACTCCCAGATTTCTTTTGCTAATTTGCTTAGTTTAGGGAAACGCACTCCACCCTTTTTATTGATATATGCCAGTGCAGTGGTATTATCTACCCTTATTAGAACATCAACATTTTTTAAATTTTTCGCAAAGCATTTCAGTACAAGGAAAACTGCCACTAACTCCAGAATATTAATATGAATATGAATATTTCTTTACTAGGATCGAAATTTGTTAAGTAATTAATCGCAGAATGAATGTTTTCCTTCATATCCTTCTTATCCTTTATATCGCCTCTTAAAGCAATTGAAACAGGCATACGTGCCTCATAGTTGTTGTTACACTCAAGAGCTAGAAACCTCTATCTTTCAAAAGCTTTAATATGAACTCTACCGTACTTAAGAGTCGAGCAGCACGATTCTAAGGATCCAATGAATGAAGCAAATTCCCTAATTTTCCACTCTTTTTTTCATTGATAATGAATTCTAGTTTCTCTAACAATTTACAGGTAATACTTACATTTTTCTCGCAAGACTCAAACGAATTCCCTAAAAGTAAAAAATCGTCCAAAGTAAAAGGGTAAGGTGCAACGCTCAAGCCAAAAGGTACACACTCGAATTCATAAGTTATCCTTTCGAAAGTAAATCTGAGATATTTTCTATCCAATTTTGCGATTGGTATCAGATAATAGGCATCTTTAAGATCAATGGTAGCCATGTACCAATTTGGAGAAAGCAGTTTGCGAACTGTTTTCTCATCTTCCAGCTTAAAATGTTCCGTTTTTATGATCTGGTTAAGACTTTTCAGATTTAAAATTAAACGATTGGAGCCATCAGGTTTTGAAGCCAAAAATTTTCTTAATGAAAACTGGCCAGTGAACCAATTAACTTTTTTAATAGCCCCCTTCTCTTGTAATTGGATTATTTGTTATAAAATCTAAATCTTTTCTTGTTGCGACCAATATGGTTCATAAGGGGAATTCTTTTGAATTACTATGACCTGAAAAGGAATTTTGAAACCACCTACCCAGCTCAGAATGGTTTTATCAGACGTTAAATCGGACCACTGTTCCAGAAAACTTTGAAGACGACCGCATATTTTGCTTACTTTCGAATTTAATAACGTCTTTTGAAGTTCGGGGGTTCCTGTTGTCCCTGATACATCGGTTTCTGCTGTCTCTGCGAAACTCCTGGATTCTGTAGAAACCTCTGCCCGCTCTACATCGAGTTGCCTTCCTGTTTGGCCTGTTTTTCCTGTTTCACTTTTTTTTTTACTTGTACCTTTTGTTTCGAATTGAGCTTATAAGCAGTCGTTTTCATCACATTGGTGCTTTTGATAACTTCTGTCAAATTATCTACAAAAAGTCATTTGTCCGGGGTTGTTAACTTTAATGTGTCCCACAGTTTGGTGTCAATATTTTTAACTACAAGTGACCTGATCGAAGTCTCCTCATGTTGCAGGTCGAAAAGTAATCGTATATAACCACTAATATTTTCCAAAATTGACACCTTTTCCTGTCTATGTAGTTTTAGGACAACGAAAACTACATTAGTCAAGCCAGCAATACTTTTTGTTATTCTGTCTTGTTTTTTCACAATCCGAACATCTCTTTTAATTACCGCATTATCGATTCCTGATGCTTTTAAGGTTTAATTTTCTCGGATTATTAAATAAACTGTTTTGTGGAAAAAAAATTTCTTTAATAAGCACTCTTTTTCTTCCTTTGGCAAACCCCTTTTTATTACTTCTTCGACTCTTATAGCCAAGTCAAAATGGAAGGCCAGAGCGAAAGTTGTTTTTTCTGCTAGTCTTTTTCCAAAAACACTTAAAGTCTGTTCATCCAAGACGACTTCTCTTCTTCCTTTATTTTCAGAATTATCTGGGTGCACTGCAAGATCTCCCATCGAACTTCTTAGTTGAATCTGCGAAGAATTTACAGAAGGTGGATTATCTTGAAGATTCGATGCATTCAGAACAGGAGTTCCGTCATCCTGCTGCTTATCATCCTGGTTCAATGGAATGGATAGGTTCTGATTTCTGTCATCTTCTGTACGTGAATAGTCATCATCTCTATGACGGCTGCTACTACGTTAATGGTCATAACGGCTATCATCGTAATCAAAATACTCTTCGCGATTATAAAAACGCTCATGACCATCTTCTCCAGAATTATCTGGACGTCTGTACTTATATCGACGATTATCTAAAAATTTAAAAATAAAATTATTACCTTCTTAGATTAAAGCAGCAGCAAAGAAAAAGACTGTACAGAAACTCCGAACTATACAACAAAACCCAGCGGTTGCAGACCGAGATGATGTTGTAACGGTTTCCAATCGCCAAGGATAATTCACAAAATATTAAATGCTTACTTTAATTTATTTTATTCAAAAATTATTTTTTTAATCAAAAGCTGTAGCTTCGAGTGCGAATTGTTGGAATCTCATACAACAATTATTTGCTCTTTAAGCCAATTTATTATTTCTTTATCACGATATGCTGAAAGCAGTTATTTACCTTGCTCTCAGTCGTGTCAGGAAGCGAATTTGGCTTTAATAAGAGAATTGTAATTTTAGACAACTCGATTCTTATGGCGTGCAAATGCTTTTAATTTTACATCAATTATGAACGTTCCCTAAATTTTCTGGATTGTTGGAACTTAATTTAACTTCTTGATTGTGGACAACCCTGAGGCGAGAATGATTGCGTGTTCGATCTTCTACGAATTTATTAAAAAGGAAGCAACTTACGTTCTCTGAACGTTTATGCGTATTCAAGGACGTCAATAGTGCGCAAACAAATTTCCTCAGCAAGCAGAATTTCTGCGAATATCAAAATTTTCATTTCAATCAACACGGTCTAAAAAGATTTTTCTATCCTGAGCTGGCTCCCTGACGTGATCAACACTGCCAGGTATCAGTTGCCAAGTATTTTCTAACTGAACGCCATGGATCGTGCGATTATTGGCAGACGAGGTGCAATGTCTGTGCTCCACTTAATCTCACGACTATATTAGAATTCCTAGCCTATACATCAAGCAAAATCCACAAGTCTTCAGAATATTTTTATTCTGGCAGTGGATTAAATTATTTAAATTGACCTCAGCTGTGTGACACTTTTAATCCACACACTCAACCAATGCACAAGATTAGCTGCCGCCTCGTAACCGATTACTACAACTCGCACATGTGTGAGTGTCGTGATAATCACTGGCTACTTTAGCTTTAGTTGGCTTGTGTTGTTTGTGGGATTATATTTGCTGAATTGATTGCAAGTTGATTCTGATCTTCCACCCAAATGAGCTCCCAAGAAGAGGGTTGAAAATTCAGAGTGGACGATATATTTGCTTGCACAATTCAGGCTATTTGTAATTGAACGCCATACGTTAGTGAGAAATTAATTCCT
>JBAGKK010528732.1:0-12709 GCA_037177015.1 Euceroptres primus | reverse complement strand
TATAATATATAATAATATATTATTATAAAAAAATTTATAAATCTTGTATCATTATTGTTGTATCAATTATAAAAAAGAACTGCTAAAATTTTTATAAATGTTGTAATCATTGCTGTTGTACCTACTATTAAAAAAACTGTTACAATTTTTATAAATTTTGTACCAACTATAAAAAGCTGATGCAATTTTTATAAATCTTGTAAACATTGTTGTTGTACCAACTATAAAAAAACCTGTTACAATTTTTACAAATGTTGTAATCATTGTTGTTGTGCAACTATAAAAAACTGTCACAATTTTTATAAATGTTGTTACCATTGTTGTTGTACCAACTATAAAAAAAACTGTTACAATTTTTAAAAATGTTGTAACCATTGTTATTGTAAACTATAAAAAACTGTCACAATTTTTATAAATGTTGTAATCATTGTTGTTGTACCAACTACAACTTTTAAATGTGTCCAAAAACCTCGTAAAATTGTTAGTTTTAACATTGTTAGTAGTTGTTACAAAAATAATGGATACATTATTTTAAAGGCAGTTACCAGAGTGCGACGTCACATATTCTTTAAAGCGAATTTGCTCATAGACTAATAATTGGAATGAATTTTCCACACCAGATAGCCATAAAGAAAATAACGACGAACGGCTATCTGGTTTGGAAATCCATTGGAATTATTAGTTTATAAGTAAGTTCGCTTTAAAGAATTTGTGACGTCGCACTCTGGTACCTGCCCTTAAAAAGGTTCGTCACCTTGAAATAGTTTTTTTTTTTATAGTTGGTACAACAACAATGGTTACATCATTATTTTTAAAGGATTCTTGGACACCATACAGCATACAACAAATAATAATTAGAAGAACAACAGTTTGATTATAAAATACTTTGTCGCACTTTGCACCTGCTTTGCACCTTAAAAAGGTTCTTCGTTACCTTGTAATAGTTTTTTCTTTATAGTTGGTACAACAACAGTACATCATTAATTTTAAAGGATTCTTTGGACACCATACAACAAATAATGATTAGAAGAACAACAGTTTGATTATAAAACAGATTGCTACAGTTGCTACAATTGCTACAGCAACAATGGTTATAACAACATTTTTAAAAGGTTCCAAAACTCCCTAGAACAAATTCTGATTATGAAGCCATCAGTTTGATGGACTCCTGATTAGAAGAATAGACTCCATCTCTCTTTGTTGCTGCAACAATTTTTATAAAACAATTTTGCATAGTTGGTACAACCATAATGGTTACAACACCATTCTTAAAGGGTTCTCAGACACCTTATTTAAAATTCTGATTGGGAGAACAACAGTTTTATGGAATCCTGACTACAAGCATGAACTCAATCTCTCTTTGCTATTTCAACAATTTTTATAAATAAAAACAATTTTACAGTTTCTGCAGCAACAATGGTTATTAAGTAGTGAAATAACAATGGTTATTAAGTAGTGAAACAACCATGGTTATTAAATAGTGAAACAACAATGGTTATAACAGCATTTTCCAAATGTTCTTGCAACAAATTCTGATTTTCAAAACAACAGTTTGACGGTATCCCCTGATTGGAGCAATGGACTGCAGGTTTTAGGATTCAAAAATACAAAGAAAATTAAAATTTAAGGACTTTGAACTTTAAAGGAAAGGGACAATGTAGGTTGTAGCTTGTATAGGATGATCTCCTCACCCTGTTTAGCATCTGGAACCAGGAACACACTATAATCCTTGATTCCACTCTTCCTTACACAAAGGAAACTCATCCATAAACATAAAGCACTATCCAAGAACCTAAAAGAACTGATTCATAACTATAAGTCACTATTCAAAAAACGAAAGGAATCCACAAATTTAAAACACTGTACCACTTGATTCCTCAAGATCCACTCAACTCCAGCCACTATCCCAATCAAAATCCAATCCTCCCAGCTTTCACAAAGAGTTCCTCGGTTAAAAAATCCAAAAAAAAATTTAACAAATCACTAGCAGAGCTGGCTGGCAGCTCGCTGCGAGCACTTTTCCTTCTTCCCTTCTCGCAGCTCGCTTGAGCACGAACTGGTCATACAGGATACAGCTTGTGGCAATCTGACGTCACAGCTTTGCCTAGAGTGGGATGTCCAACCGGTCGGACTTCTATCATATGCCTCTCCACTTCTCTGGCTTCTTTAGAAGTCCCAGACTTAAGAAAAAACCTTGTTTTGCTTGTTCGATTCCCTCTTCTTTAACAATTTCTGATTTGACTGACTATTCTTGATACCCAATTGGAAATTTTGGACTTCATTTCTGGATTCTGTTGAATAAGATCTGATAATCCTTTACAACTCCACTGACATCAGATGTGGAAATCTTCCGTTTTGGGTTTATGTTCTTTAAAAGTCCCTAGGATGATGATTTTTTATTTTTGGTGAGTTTTGTTCTGGTGACACTATTAGAGGTGTTAGAAAATCCTTTTTGAATCCACTGGAATCAGTGAATTCAATTTGCGGGAATCTTCTGTAAATTTCTTTTACGGAAATCTTTAGTAAATTTCTTTACGGAGATTTTTCCTAAATTTTGGGTTTATGTTCCTTAAAAGACCCTAGAATGATGATTTTTGAGTTTTGGTGAGTTTTGATCTGGTCCCATTATTAGAGATGTTGGAAAACCCTTTTTGAATCCACTGTATCAGCAGGTGTCTTTGTTTTGCAAATTTTCCATAGCTGTTCCGTTCGTGGATCTTAATGTAGGTGATTTTTGGGTTGATTATTGCTGGATTTTGATGGAATGAATTACATTGGCTTCTTCTATGAAATATCTGAAGGGATCAATAGTCATTGGATGTTTAGATTGACCTGAGGAGGTGGTCTCAGGTGCTTAAAGACGGGCAATCCTTATCCTCTGCCCTAAATATCAAGATATTGGACCAGCCTAATGATTTGAATTCACCAGATAACTTGTATTCACCTAATGATTTGAACCCACCTGATGGTTTGAATCCACCTGATTTGAATCCACCTGATAATTTGAGACCACCTGATTTGAATCCACCTGATGATTTGAGTCCACCTGATTTGAATCCACCTGATGATTTGAGTCCACCTGATTTGAATCCACCTGATGACTTGAGTCCACCTGATTTGAATCCACCTGATGATATGAATCCTAACTATTTGAAACAATACTGATTCACCACTTGACAAATCACCTAAAAAAAATCCTCTTCTAATGGGATTGACCTCTTAAACCCAGAGGTTGACGTTCCCACGATTTTCCGTTAGACTCGTCACGCTCAGCGACTTCCGGTGACCCCACCGGAACTGGAAATACGTTTGATCTCGGGATCAGGGGCGGATGATAAGATAATCTGACTCCCTGGAGAACAAGGGGCTGCTGATGACGATTTCCTAGCTTCTGATTAGAGTTCTATCGATTCTTGAGAAATTGGACCCAAGGTCGGGCCTCTTTTATCCGTTGACTCTCATTAATCCGTTCGAACGCTAGCGTAATTCAAATTCTACTTGGTACTCCACCTGGTGGTGAATTTCACAATTAAAATCCACGCACACTTATTTCGTATTTACAAAAGAAATTCCACTAGATAGAAAGGCACTTTGCACTCTTTCGCAAATTTCGGAACTGAGTCGCACTTTCTTTTAGGGCCTCAGTGACGGAGTACTGAAAAAAATAGGAAAAATAACGAAAATTTGCCATGGTTACTTTTACGATCCAAGTCCAACGACAGGAGCGACACAACCCCCCCAAGTACGAAAATGTGAATGCTGCCCGGGCCCCAGGTTCCTGAGAGAATTACCCGACGCCCTTTCAAGGCCGTAGCAAGTGGTCCCGGGGCCCCAGGAACCTTTTGTCCCACTTTTCGATGTAGAAGTATTCAGAGGAGAACCGGTTTTTTGTGGAGAGTGGAGAGAGAGTATCGGGTGTCAGGGGCGGATTTTTGGGGTTTTTTGGGGCCCCGGAGGATGTTTCGGTTACTGTTTTTCCGGAATCGATTCCGAGTGCCGGGTCGTGGGCCAGGTCATCGTAGGCACGTCGGGAAGGGATATTTGGGAGGGGAGAACAGCTGCCATGGCAAATGCTTGCACATCTGCTGAGACACAACACGGCTTTACGAGAGGCGGAGGGAAAAGCTTTTGATTTAGGATCTTTGGGATGCCAGGAAATGTACGAGGGTGGCCCACGAAATTAGTTTTATTTAGAAATTCATTCGTATTTAGAAAATTTAGTCATTTTTAACTCTCATCAACGGATTAGTATGCTGGGACTTATTGTTTTGTGGTTATTCGGGCATTACTTTACTATCCTTAACACTAGAAGTTCAATAAAATATTTTTACAATTCCCTAGTAAATTTCCGATCTTAATACTAGAAGTTCAATAAAACATTTTTACAATTCCCCAGTAAATTTCCGATCTTATAAGCTGGTTTTGAAACTAAAACACTTCGGTAGTTGTCGATAAAGAAATTTTAGAGTTGAGTCTTCAGGTCTGATAGAGGCAAAAAAATGAAAAAATGTGTAAGAGAGATCCTCTAACACCATTTTTTAATTTTTACAGTTTTCATGAAAATCAATGGAAAGTGTAATTGTTTATTTTTTTAATTTAAAAGTTATGTGAAAGCTAATCAACAGAAAGGGTTTCATAAGGCATTAAGGATAATTCCTTCTGCGAAAGAAAATCTATTATGTATGAAACTATGAATGCTATAGAATTCCAAGCAGTTACCCTAACTGGTATAATCTAACTATAGGTCAATAATAAACGGGTAGGGCAGGGAAGGGGGGAATTGAACTTGTCCTAAATGCAGGTTTGGCAAAGAGGGCACTCAAAATCGTTGCACTTGACTGCAGGGGTGTTTACTGTTGATTAATTATTCAAGAGGGTGAAATCTTCCTTTTAAAATATAAAAGCATTAAAAATCTTTTATAAACTAATTTATTTATGGATGCGTGTAAGAAAAGAACAATTAATAATTCGTCAAGAAATGGTAGGAATCTAACAACTGCAGTAAAAAAGACAGTAATAATGTGTAATAATATGATATAAACGATAATAATATACGAAAAGTACAATCAGCATGACAAAAGTAAAGTGGTACTAATTTGGAAAAATGGTAATAAATGGAGAAAACAATATTTGTGTTTGAAAAAGGTACAATGGCGTGAAAAGTAACGTGAAAAAAATATTAAGAATAATGCCTCAAATACTAATAATATGCCAGAAACAGTAAAAACGTAAATGAAAATATTTAAATAACGTAAAAATGATAAAAATATGATGGAAATAGAAGTATATTGTAACGAAAAATTGAAAAATAAAGGAAAACTATGATGAATTTGGTAAATATGGTAATAAATTGTAAAAAAAAAACATTAAGTTACGAATGAAGTATAAAATAGCTTAAATAGTTCTAATATGATAAAAACAGTAAAAATTTAATAATGAATAGTCCTAATACGTTAACAAAAGTACAATATTAATAATGTCATTTAAAAAATGGTAATTATGTACATAAAAAGTATTATTTAACATTACATACATCAACATTTTCTACGAAATTTATTATTGAGGGTAAATACCATCTCCCCACCGATTATCACATTATTTATTCTCCATTTTTAATATTATTTACAACTTTATAATTCGAACTTAATACATTACATATTTTTATAAATACCAAATTCTAGGTTCGTTTTCCAAATGGTAATAAATGCCAAAAACAATATTTATGTTTGACAAAGTAACAATGTGGCAAAATTATAAAGAATAATGCGTCAAATACTAATAATATTCCAAAAACAGTAGGAACTTGAATGAAAGTAATTAAATAACGTAAAAATGATAAAAATATGATGAAAATAGTAATATAATGTAACAAAAAACTGAAAAATAAAGGAAGAATATGATAAATTTGGAAAATAAGGTAATAAATTGTGAAAAAAACATTAAACTATACGAATTAAGTAAGTAGATAGTTCAGATATCTCAAAAACAGTAAGATTAGTAAGAAGGTAATAATAAATAAATTGTCATTATGCACATAAATAGTATTTTTTAACATCACTTACTACTTTTTACCATATATATTCTCATTTTTTTAATACTATTTTTAATTTTATAATTCGAACTTAAAACATTATACATTTTTTTAATAAATACCAAATTCGAAGTTTGTTTTATTTCAAATTGTAATAAATGCCAAAAACAATATTTATCTTTGAAAAAGAAACAACGTGGTAGAAATATAAAAAATAATGCGTCAAATACTAATAATTTGCCAAAAACAGTAATAAAGTGAATTAAAATAATTAAATAACGTAAAAATGATAAAAATATGATGAAAATAGGAATGAAATGAAACGGAAAGTTGAAAAGTAAACGGGAAATATGATAAATTTGGTAAATATGGTAATAGATTGCCAAAAAAAAAACATTAAATTACGAATGAAGTGTATAATGGCCTTAATAGTGCTAATATGATAAAAACAGTAAAAATCTAATAATGTCATTAAAAAATTGTAATTACGTACATAAATAGTATTATTTAACATTACTCACTACTTTTTACCATATATATTCTCATTTTTAAAAATACTATTTTCAATTTTAGAATTTGGTCTCAACACATTACAATTTTTCCATAAATACCTAATTCTAGGTTCGTTTTCCAAATGGTAATAGATGCCAAAAACAATAATTATGTTTGAAAAAGTAAGAATGAGGCAAAGATATTAAGAATAATGCCTCAAAAACCAATAATATCCCAAAAAGAGTACTGACGCGAATGAAAATAATTAAGTAACGTAAAAATGATAAAAATATAATGAAAATAATAATATAATGTAACCAAAAATTGAAATATAAAAGAAAAATATAATAAATTTGGTAAATATGGTAATAAATTGTTTATAAAGAACATTAAATTATACGAATGAAGTGAGTGGATAGTTCTAATATGACAAAAACAGTAAGAATGTAATAATGTAATTTAAGAAATTGTAATTATACACATAAATAGTATTATTTAACATCACTTACTACTTTTTACCATATATATTCTCATTTTTTTAATACTATTTTCAATGTTATAATTCGAACTTAACACATTATACAATTTTTTCATATATACCAAATTCGAAGTTTGTTTTATTTCAAATTGTAATAAATGCCAAAAACAATATTTATCTTTGAAAAAGTAACAACGTGGCAGAAATATAAAAAATAATGCGTCAAATACTAATAATTTTCCAAAAACAGTAATAAAGTGAATTAAAGTAATTAAACTACGAATTAAACTACGGATGAAGTATACAGTGGCTTAAATAGTGCTAATATGATAAAAACAGTAAAAATCTAATAATGTCATTAAAAAATTTATAATTATGTACATAAATATTATTATTTAACATTACTTACTACTTTTTACGATATATATTCTAATTTTTTAAATACTATTTACAATTTTAGAATTCGTACTTAATACATTATAATTTTTCCATAAATACCAAATTCTAGGTTCGTTTTCCAAATGGTAATAGATGCCAAAAACAATATTTATGTTTGAAAAAGTAACAGCGTGGCCGGAAATGTAAAGAATAATGCGTCAAATACTAATAATATGCCAAAAACAGTAATAAAATGAATTTAAATAATTAAATAACGCAAAAATGATGAAGATATGATGAAAATAGGAATGCAATGAAACAGAAAATTGAAAAATAAAGGGGAAATGTAATAAATTTGATAAATATGATAATAAATTGTCAAAAAAAAACATTATATTATGAATGAAGTATACAATGGCTTGAATATTTCTAATATGATAAAAACAGTAAAATCTAATGTCATTAAAAAAATTGTAATTCTGTACATAAATAGTATTATTTAACATTACTCACGACTTTTTACCACATATATTCTCATTTTTTAAATACTATTTTCAATTTTATAATTTGAACTTAACACATTACAATTTTTCCATAAATACCTAATTCTAGGTTCGTTTTCCAAATTGTAATAAATGCCAAAAACAATATTTATGCTTGAAAAAGTAACAACGTGGCAAAATTATAAAGAATAATGCGACAAATACTATTAATATGCCAAAAACAGTAAGAACTTGAATGAAAATAATTAAATAACGTAAAAATGATAAAAATATGATGAAAATATTAATATAATGTAACAAAAAATTGAAAAATAAAGGAAAAATATGATAAATTTGGTAAATATGGTAATAAATTTTTTATAAAGAACATTAAATTATACGAATGAAGTGAGTGGATAGTTCTAATATGACAAAAACAGTAAGAATGTAATAATGTAATTTAAGAAATTGTAATTATGCATATAAATAGTATTATTTAACATTACTCACTACTTTTTACCATATATATTCTCATTTTTTTAATACTAGTATTGACAATTTTAGAATTCGATCTCAACACATTACAATTTTTCCATAAATACCAAATTCTAGGCTCGTTTTCCGGCATTAGTGAGTAATGCGATATTATGCGTGGACAACATAGCACGGTTGGTTAATTGCCATAACCCGATTTCATGTCTCGATTAATGCTACGTGATTCCCGTGCATCGACAATGTGAAAACCGCTTGCCATTGTATTTTTGTATTATGTATTATTCTACAATCAACAGTCAACTGCATACTGTTCTAGGCTTTGTTAAAATGGGAATAGCATTCAGGGCCTTGACTCGAAATTCCCATGTTTGAGAACGTCGAGTGGTTGTCATTTAGAAAAAAAAAATAGAAGAAAAAAAAAGAGAAGACGAGTAAAAACGATTGAGTCGAGCGGGAATCATTGACACACACTCTGTCGCAAGAAAACAACTTCGTTCGTCAACACTAATCTAAAAAAAAAACAACTTACCGTAAAGCGTAGTAGAAATGAGATCGTTTTTACAATTTTAGAACGTGCTAAACGAAAAGAGACATTTATAGACATACTCTTACGTTTCTTGCCATTTTTTTTTTTACTAATTGTTGTCATATTATCAGGATTAATTTTTTTTTACTTTTTTGGCATAATATGACTAATTTTTACTATATTATTCGAATTTTGACAGATTTATTAGGTTCTATTACTGTTTTAGTTATAATATCACTGTTTTTAAGGTATTATTACTATTTTTGTCATATTGTTAGAAATTTAGTTTTTTTGTCATATTAGTATTTTTCCAAATTCTTGAAATATGTATTTTCTATGCATTTATTTTGCCATACATATTTTACTTCTTGTAGAATGTGCTAAACAAAAAGAGACATTTATATCGTTGTTTCTTTACTATGTATTTTGAATATACTCTCACGTTTTTTTGCCATTTTGTTACTAATTATTGTTATATTATCATTATTTTTGAGATTTTTTTACTTTTTTGGCATAATATTGATAACTGTTACTGAATTGTTACTATTTTTGACGGATTGTTACGATTTTGTTCATATTATTACTTGTTTCGTCATTATTTAGTAATTTTTACATTTTCTTGCGACTTTTAGGTTCTATTACTGTTTTAGTTATGTCACTGTTTTTTTAAGGTATTATTACTATTTTTGTCATATTGTTAGAGATTTAGTTGGTTTTTTTCATATTAGTATTTTTACAAATTCTAAAAATATGTATTTTCTATGCATTTAGTGACCAAGTTTTACCGTATTATCACTATTTTTGACGGATTATTACAATTTCGTGCATATTATTATTTATATATAATTGAATATATAATTGTATATAGTATATATTATATATAGTATATCGTATATAGTATATATAGTATATAGTATAATTGAAAACAGTTTGGAATTTATGTATTGATAATTATTAATATTTTAAGCTGCAACTTCTCTGTATGAATCAGTGATTCTTATGCAAATAAAGAATATTATTTATTTCGTCATTATTTAGTAATTTTGACATACTCTTACGGTTTTTAATTTCTATTACTGATGTCTTAAGTTATAATATTACTGTTTTTAAGGCATTATTACTATTTTTTTCATGTTTCCAGAAATTTTATTGGTTTTTTTATATTATGAGTATTTTATGTCCAATTCTGACTTAATATATATGCATTTACTATGCATTTATTTACTATTTTTGGCATTTTTTAACTATTTTTGTCAAAGTTTTTCTCTTTTTACTACATATATGATTTCTATATATTTCTCAATTTTTACTGCACCATTTCTGTATATTTCTCAATTTTTACTATATCATTCCTCTATTTTTGCGATATTGTTACAAATTTAGTCTTTTCTTTCAATATTATTATTATTTGTGCCAAATTCTTACTTAATTTACATTTTATGCATCTTTACACTTTTTTTGGCATATGTTTAGTATTTTCGTCACAGTGTTACTCTTTTCGCTATGTTTATATTTATACTACATTTTTTTCGTACTATTATTATTTTTAGTGTATTAGGTATTACAATTTTTTTAATACACTACTATTTTTACCATATTATTACCATTTTTCGACATTATTACTGGTCCCATCATGCTATTTCCATTTTTTTCACATAATGACTATTTTTGTAGCATTTATTAACAGTAAACAAATAATATTTTCCTGATATATTGTTTCTTTTTTTTATCTTTGTAATACTAATTTTAAAGTATCATTTTAATTTGGTGCATAATATTACTTATTTCGTAATTGTTTAGTAGTTTTTACATATTCTTACTATTTTTAAGTTCTATTACTGTTTTAGTTATATTTAATATCACTATTTTTTTTAAAGGAATTGTTAATATTCTTGTCATACTGTTAGCAATTTAGTTGGCATTTTCATATTTTTCTAAATTTTTACTAAATTTGTATTTTCTATGCATTTACTCTTTTTAGCATATATTTTACTTTTTTTGTCACATTTTTCACTTTTTTTGTAACAGAGTTACTTTTTTTTTTGCTGTATCATTACTATATTTTTCTCATATTGTTAAGAATTTCGTATTTCCTTTCGATATTATTAGTATTTGTGCACCAAATTCTTATACCAAAGCATTTTATCACTTTTTTGGCATATGTTTACTCAATTTTCGTCATTGTATTAGTTTTTTCGTCATATCTATATCTATATATCTACTATATTTTTGACATACTATTCTACTATTATTGTTCTTAGTACATTATTATAATTTTTGTCTTACTACTATTATTTTTATCATATTATTACCATTTTTCGATAGTATTACTGCTCCCACCATGCTATTACCATTTTTTTTCACATTATTACTATTTTTGTAACATTTATTAACAGTAAACAAATAATATCTTCCTGATACATTGTTTCTCCTTTTTTCTTTGTAATACTAATTTTAAAGTATTATTACAATTTGGTGCATATTATTACTTATTTCGTAATTGTTTTGTAATTTTTATATATTCTTACTACTTTTAAGTTCTATTACTGTTTCAGTAATATTTAATATCACTGTTTTTTAAAGAAATTGTTAATATTCTTGTCATACTTTTAGAAATTTAGTTGGTTTTTTCATATTATTAGTATTTTTCTAAATTCTTACTAAATATGTATTTTCTGTGCATTTACTCCTTTTGGCATATATTTTACTTTTTTTGACACATTTTTCACTTTTTTTGTCACAGAGTTACTTTTTTTTGACATACTATATTTCTGACATACTATTTTACTATTATTGTTCTTATTACATTATTATAATTTTTGTCATACTACTATTATTTTTATCATATTATTACCATTTTTCGATATTATTACTGTTCCCATCATGCTATTACCATTTTTTTCACAATATTACTATTTTTGTAACATTTATTAACAGTAAATGAATAATTTCTTCCTAATTTATTGTTTCCTTTTTTTTCATTGTAATACTAATTTTAAAGTATTACATATTACAATTTTGGGCATATTATTACTTATTTCGTAATTGTTCAGTAATTTTTACATATTCTTACGATTTTTGGGTTCTATTACTTTTTTAGTTATATCACTGTTTTTTAAAGGCATTATTTCTATTCTTGTCATACTGTTAGAAGTTTAGTTGGTTTTTTCATATTGTTACGTAGTTTTTTCTAAATTCTTACTAAATATGTATTTTCTATGCATTTACTCTTTTTGGCATATATTTTACTTTTATTGTCACAGTATAACTTTTTTTTTGCTGTATCATTACTATATTTTTCTCATATTATTACGAATTTCGTATTTTCTTGCGATATTAGTATTTGTGCACGAAATTCTTATACCAAATTTGCACTTTATCACTTTTTTGGCATATGTTTACTTAATTTTCGTCATAGTATTAGTTTTTTCGCCATATCTATATCTATATCTATATTTATCTATATCTATATATCTACTATATTTTTGATATACTACTTTACTATTATTGTTTTCAGTACATTATTATAATTTTTG
The DNA here is from genome assembly GCA_037177015.1 of Euceroptres primus. Classification (NCBI taxonomy): domain Eukaryota; kingdom Metazoa; phylum Arthropoda; class Insecta; order Hymenoptera; family Figitidae; genus Euceroptres; species Euceroptres primus. The sequence continues at coordinate 291 of JBAGKK010528732.1, read as the reverse complement.
TCATACTACTATTATTTTTATCATATTATTACCATTTTTCGATATTATTACAACTTCCATTATATTATTACCATTTTTTCCAAATTATTACTATTTTTGTAATATTTATTAGTAGCAATAGAATAATTTTCCTTGTTCCTTGTTTTTTATGTCATTGCATTACTACACAGAAAAAACTAAGGATAAAATTTGTTGCAGGTAATGTTTTCGAGGCATAAATTTTTATTCAGACAACGTCACGTCTTTCAAAATACATGTATTTTCATGGAAAAACAAAAGAAAATTTAACCG
>JBAGKK010528731.1:0-31683 GCA_037177015.1 Euceroptres primus | reverse complement strand
CGTCAAAAATCGTTGCTGAGGATTTCAGGGATCGACGACAATGCGATCTTTTATTTAATCTTACGGATCGATGCGTCGCATGTCGGATCAAAAGTGACAATCGTACGACGTTGTGAAAGGCATTACGAAAACGTTAGATCAAGTATCGGAGAAAAGTCATGCTGAGAAAAATGATCGATTGGAACTTTGTAACCGAGAATTGGAAATTGGGAAAAGTTCGATTAGTAATTTTAGAGCATTATTTCTTTCAAATCTCGATCTTAATCTCAATATCTATTTTTAAAGAATCTTTTCTTTAATCTATTCGTTTTGATTTCCTTTTGATTGTGCTTAGTATAGGTTTCTTTTATTTTTCTTTCATCTTACCTTTCGACTCTCTGAATCTGAGTCAATTAACAATGACTGAATCAAAAACAAAAAGGGAGTGAATAATCATTAAGATACAATGTAACTAATTCTCGATTAAAATTCATTAATTTTAAATAAATAACTTCTTTAAATAAATAAAAAATAATTACATTATTTTTTTACTGAAAAACAAATAGAGTTGAGCCTTTGCACAACTTTTCAAAGTTAAAATGTTCTATGTAATTTCATTCAAAATTCATCCCGGTTTACGGTATTTAATATTGAACATCACTGTATTTAATATATAGTATACAAAACATAGAATACTTCAACGATTTTGTAACAAGAGTGTATTTTGACCCTTCTATGTAACCGTTACGAAATTGTAAATTATTACCTTCGTCTGGAATAGAAGTGCGTACGTAACCTAATCTAATCGAAACTAATCAAAGAAGAGCTCAACGATGTGATGAAACTTTCCGAAATACCACTTATTCAAATTACACAGAACCCGTTGGTTTTGTCACTTGCTCGAATCGAATAATAACGAAACAAAGACACATCGTTTCTCTTCCTCTTAGTGCTCTCTAAAAATTGACGCCTCCCTTTTGAAATCAAGTTTTTTATTCTTATAAGCTTCCTTTTGATAAAATACGTATCTTGCATCAATGTTTTCTTACTCTTCGGTCCATCATCTTTGCGCAATAATAACGAAGGCAGTTAAAGATATTATATAAGTAGTGATTGCTAATAATTATTTAATTGGGTGCCGGTTTAAGAAAATTTAGGACAGTGGGGGACAGTTTAGCAACTTTCTATGTTTACTTTCCAATTTCAGGGCGCAGTTCCATGGCAATCATCAAAGTACGTTCTAACTTTCCGAAATCATATTTTTATTTTTCAATTTTATTTTTCTCTAATGTCTTTGACGTTTCAAATGACGCTTAGAACTAAAGCATTGAAAATTCAGATCAAAATTATAATGTAACTGCTTTTTAAAATGTCCACTTTGTCCATGGGATTTATTATAATAATTTTTTCATAAATTAAAACTCGCTGCTAACATTTAAAACAACCAAAGTGACATTGAGAAAAAATTCGATTCTAAAAGTACCTTCAAAAATCTGTGATGTCGAGTTAAAAAAGACTAGTAAATGCGATACTATTATAAATTACAAATTTGTAAACTTTAATCCGCCCAAATTTAGAAAGGTTTTAAAATTAGATTCTTCAATTCAAATTATCTTAAGGCGATGAATCATATCTCATTGAAAGCATTCAAAGATTTAATTAGAACTTTAAAAAGAGTTTTTCTTCTACGAAACGAAGAACATTTTGTCTCTGTCATTTTGTCTGAACGTTGTCTCCGCTTTGAAAATATATTCCTATTTAAAGCATTATTTCGTTCAAAAATACAGTTTGCAGATAATGTATAAAAATCGAGAGCGCTTGAAATATTCAATCTTTTAAAATGAGATTGATTCTAATTTTGAGTAAATAATATGTTTTTTTTAATTTAGCAAACGAGAAATTTTCAATTTTTCTGGTAAAGAATTTTAGAAACAAAGCAAAAAAAATTTGACAGTCTTATAATAGTAAAATTTGTCACAGTTGAAGAGATCATTCAATTTTTTGGATGAAAACTTCTTTTAACTGTCATTCAGTACAAAAAAATGGTTTCAACTGGCTAAATTGATGATTTTTCTGTTGTGAAAACATGTTAATGCGCCCTTGAGAATCCGGATGAAGCAGAAAATGTGAAAGATGGTATGTTCGCAGTTTTATGATTAAAATGTCTTGTTGGATACTGTCGCTTATTAATATGCGAAAAGTACCTACTCGCCAGAGTCTCATCAAAATAGCACTAAGCGAGGAAACGTGCGCAGCGTGGGCGAGAGACACGCGCGTATATTCTTAATGGTATTATATACAACAGATTTCGAATTCCATTAAGCAATTTGGAGTACTGGTGGGCGTTCGCAATAAACTTCTATGATTGATTCGAGGTGCAATCCAAGTAATTATATTGTCACAATTATGTTGTCATTGAAGCAAGCAATTTAACAGGCGAGGTGAAGATACCCCACCCTTTCTCTCCTTCTAAGGGTTGGATTGGAAATCGGCTGTTGAATATTCAGTTTCCTTTTCAAAGTTTTCGCGTGACGGGTATATGAAAAAAATACTAGTCATGAGATTTCCTGCTGAAATGATACTTATTTTCATTCTGTGGATAAAAGCAGCAACACAGGAGTATGAAAGAGTTTTCAGGCTTATAATTAGGAACAAAACCAATGCTTCACCGGATGAAAGGTCTATTATTTTTTTAAAATGGATAATGGTTTTAGTGAATGTTACTGGTACAAAATATAGTTGAGAAAGGGCAATTAACAATTATTTAAATACATGAATTTGATTTTAGGATTTAACATATGGGGTGAGAGGGAGATTACGATTCTTTCTTATTAGTTTGCAAGAACAGCAAGAGTGGGAGAGGAAAAGGAGGAGGAGGAAAAGAGGAGAAGGAAAAGATTGTCATAAAGAATGAAAATTTGAAAAAGAATCTTAATCGTCCCGCTGGTTGGATTTAGTATATTTCATATAAATTCATAAATTATAACTGTTTCGCTGAAAGTGCTTTTCGAAAGGAAAATTTTCTGTGATTACGCCTACGAGTAGAGTAGATCGAATCTCGAATGGTGATTGTTGCAATTTATTTAGTAAAAGTGGAAATCGCAATCACCTTCCGACTACTATTTATTTCTATATGTAGGTGTCCCGCACTCCCTCGGTTTCTTGTGATTGGAAAAATTTGTGTAATGCTTTCTGCAACATCAATATTCACATTGCAATTTTATGCATAAGTACAATGATGATAGGTGATATTTTTCTCGCTTAGGTACCTTCACTTTTACTCACGTTATTAATTATTATTTTTATGCGGAATGTTGTAAGTTCCGTTGATGTGGAATCATTAATTGAAGGAGAAAATTGCTTCAGTTGGGTAGAGAATGTCGCTTTATTACAACAAATAATTAATCAGAAATTTCATAGTCACACATTATTATAGAAACTTCTCTTCGAGATTTATTGCAGAAAAAAACCTTTAATTTCCAAAATGAGTCGTAATGATTATAAATTTGATTATCTCCTTAGAAAACGGTATTGTAAAGCCTTTCAGTATAGTTTTTTTGAAATTGCTCAAGAATTGAAATATTCTAATAATTAGCTCTAAAGAATATTTATAAAATAGTGTGTAAAAGAATTATTCAACTTTTATTTAGGAATGTTTTCTGCTTATTTTGAATAAAATTTCTTACGTAAAAGTGCTTGTTATAGAAACATTATAATCAGTTATGTGTGAAGAAAAAAATGTTATTCAATTTTAATCCATTAAATTTAGAAATTATACTTTTTTAAAGCGATTGATGCGGATAGACATTATGCACTAGGGTGGCACTTAACTTTTAAAAAAGTATATAAAAATAAATAAATAAATAAAATAAATATAAAATATAAATATAAAATATAAAATATAAAATAAAATAAAAATAAATAAATAAAAAGTATATATAAAAAAATTCTCTATGATTTTTGCACTCATAGAACAAATTTTAAAAATTTCCAAATTAAAAAAATTTTAAAAATTTCCTGGCACTATTAAAACTTTTTCGAAAAAGTAAAAAAAAATATCAGGGACTTTCTCTCACTGTGAGAAAACAATTGGACGGGCATCGTTTCGAAAAATACGAATTTCAATTTGTAAGCACCACACTGAGAAAAAGATACTTTTGAATTTATGGGAAATACTATTGCGATCTGCCAAAAGCAGGTGCTATCGATTTCAAATAATATGCTCTAGATTTGGAGTTGTTTTTTTAGTGGCTTTAGGGTCCAAGTAATAAATCGCAAGGATTAAATTTCAGACGTTTCGGCCTCCAGTGTGGGCCCTCATCAGTGTTTATTCTGTAAATTTAATCATTTTGTTTACATAAAAAACTATTGTTGATAGAAGATTAACTTTACAGTTGTGAAGGTAGTATTAATATGACGACATAAACGGGGTACAAGGTTTTTAAATATGACGATATGAACGGAAAAGAAATTTTTCCCTTTACAACAATTACTATTAAAACACTTGTAAACCAAGTGTGATTTAAGGGTTTGGAATTTGGATCTGCATTTGAATCCTATAAAACCACAATTTACCACAGTTTGGAGAAAATTGGGAATTATTTTTTTCGGCAGTGCGGTTATATGAAATAGAATCTCATATTTTATATTGATTAAATTGTTTTGAGATGCAGCATATTAAGCAAAAGATGGAATGATTACTTATAGGGACAAAAGATAATATGGGATTTCAATTTCAGAAATTTCATGGTGTATTATCGAAGATTGTACACCCAACTTAACAAATGATTAACCTCTCGCAAATTTATACCAACGAACCCCATTTTATAAATTAAAGCCAGAAAGTTTTTTAATTCAACCTAATAAATTTACTTCTAGGAATTAAAGGTCCTTTGTGCAATTTTATTCATATGATACATTCGGGGTTAAACGCACTTACATAATTTTATCAATGATACCAGCGAAATGGTGCTTCTTTGGAGACCGAAAGAGTTCGAGACAGAGCTCCACTGTTAGAAAATTCTTTAAAAATCAAGCACTTTTAATATACAATTGTAACTAAATTTTCGGGAACTGGTAATTGAAAGGCATTTTAATGCACTTTAACTGAATTTTAATGCATTTATAACTGAAAATGCAGTCATGAAAATTTTTTTTTTCTCTTCATTTATATGCTAGAATAGTATTTTTTAATTTCCCTTTATAAACAAATTGTATTCTTAATAACATTCTATAATTCACATGTTTGAAAATATAATTTTCACAGAATAAAGCGGATAGAACCCAAAATCTGAACCTACCCTTGTGAAAATATTTACCAAGTTAATACCACTTTGAGACCAGGAAAAGATTAACTTTGGTCTCATTTTGATATGTACAGTTTATACCTGCAGTACTTTTAGACTAGTGAAATAGAGACTAATTTCTATGGCTAATCTACGGATTAGCCATAGAGCCATTAGCCATTATATCTATCTTTCTCATTCTATCCTTCTTCCGTAATAAATTTTCTCACTCAGGTAACATTTAAAGGGCATTACAAGCATGGTTCCCAAATGACTATACATATTGCGAAGACCCTTCTCGGAACTCCTTAATAAAAGTATGACCTGGTAGAGAGCCTTCAAATTTATAAATAACAATTTTTCAGTTTTGAAATTAGGGCTTTGAAAGTTTAAAATTCATATTTAGCGGATCGTGACGATTCCAGATATGTAAAATTTGCCATGAAAAGTTTCAAATTAGAATAAATCTAACACAACATTCGAAAATAATATTGTCAAAAGAATGAAAATATTATTAGCAATAGTATTTTCTTTATAATACTTTCAAGTCTATCATAATAAATATTTTTAAAAAATGTAAAATTAGTATTTCTTCAGGTATCTCGTAAACCACTAGAGATACGCAAAAATGGATAACATTTTTGGATTCACCAACATTGGGATATACTGTATATACAATAGTAAAGAAAAAAATATAAAAACGTGAATGTCGATAAAAATAAATATAATGTTGATATGAATAAATAAATAATTTAAAGCAATGTAAAAAGGGACTAGCATCTTTCGGTCTTATGACGGTCAGGGCCGACCGGCAGGACCCAATGCCGAGTTTACCTGCACAGGTCAAAATTTTCGTGGTCTTCTGGCGATCATAATATACCACTTTCAGATCACTTTTGGACCAGGTCTTATACCTGCTGTGTACCTATATATACGTGGTCTAAATCTGGTATTTATTTTCATAAGGGTAACCTGAAAGTCACTTTACAAATATTCAATTTTCGGATTCTAGCATGTTTTTAAGATAAATAATTCACCTACAAAGTCAAAAATCCTGATGATAGTGAAACCCAAGGTAATGACGCTAATTTTTAAACTGTATTTAATTATTAAAGTAGAAAATAACACGAGTATACTGTTAAATCATCATGTCTTATTATTAAAGCGCACGTACTTGAATATTCAGTTACGTAAATAGAAAAGCTTCCAATACATTTAACTGAAAATTCAGTCAGAGTTTTTTAACAGTGCGCCAGATTGAGGAACCTCGGAGTTTGAGCAGAAGATTTTTCCGATTTTTCTATGTATTTGGAGGTTATGTTTAATGTCCAAATACATGGGGAATCTTCTGCGCAAACTCCGAGGTTCCCTCAATGCTCAATCTGTTAGTTCTGGTTAACGAAAAGAGAAAAGAGGATAATAGAACTAGACGAAGACGATAGGATAGGCAGTCAAGGGCCATGGTTTGCCTTCAAAGCGGCAAGCATGGAACAACCCGGTCCCGATTTCAATCCCGCCCGGTTTCTGCCGCATGCATTCCTTCTAGTCGCTAGTGCCTGGGCCTTCTTCGGGCCCAATCGTTTTTCTTCGGTCTCTTTCGTTAGTGCCGTTCGGCCTCACGATCGGTTGTCTTCGGATCCAGTAGTGAATCGGCGCTTGCCCCGAGCGGTGCAAGGCTTTGACGTGAGTAGGAATAAGAACATGATGATATCGTTTCTGACGTTTTTAACGTCACCAGAATCAATAAAAATCGATTTATCGATCCGCGACGTAACACAGCGCCTAATTCTCGCACCAGAAACGTGATTAACCGATTTCGCACCAGAAAAAATCGTGATCGCTAAGAACGACGCGCCGGTTTTGAGAGCGGGCTGTGTGACTTGTGTGGTTTGGTGATTTTGGTGCTTTATCGAAAATTCCCTTATTTTTGGTGATCCAAGGCAATTTTGTACTGGTTTTGCCGCGAGTTCGTGTTAACCTCTCACAAGAACCTTGGATATTTTATACCGATCTCAGACGACTAGCCAGAGGCCAAATTCCGGGAATCAACAGGTAGGATCCTGAAGTCTTACAAACAGGTACTGATTCTTTTAGTTCTTTTTACTGATTTTATTCAAATTAACGAATGGTTGAATGCATAAACAAAAGTTGACGTTAATTGTTTATACAAGATCGAGTTCCAGCCAGATTCTAAAGATTTACTGCTTGGAACAAAATCTGTAACAGAACTACAAATTTAATACCTGGACCAGAGAAACAAATTATATTAGGATACCTAACATAGTAAAACTTTATACCTGATGCGATAGTGATTAAATACCTATCCCTGGTATGAAATGTTGCTATGTTAGGTATTACACATCCCTGATTTAAGTGTTGTGGTTTCTCTGTTCAAGGTACTAAATTTCTACCTGGTTCTGTTCCAGCTTCTTTTTTCGTGCAGGCATTCTGTTGCATTTGTTGAACTTCCTTCAAATTTTTAATACAATTGCAGATCCTTTCGATCTCGATTCCAATGATAAATTGAAGTTTCTTCTTTGTGGCTTCTTGCTATTCAGTAATTAGCCATTACAATTTTAAAGTAAATTTAAACAAAAGTGAATCAATAAACAAACGAGATTCACAATCTAAACATCAATTTTCTGTTCAAAATGAAACTCAACAAAAATTTCACCGTCGTGTTTTCAAGTTGAAGGCGGGAGATTTACGTGCATTAAAATGATAATTATATTGATAACACATCCAAGTTTCATTGAAATCGAAATACCGGTTTTAGAAGTATCGATCATTCAAAACATCCAATACAAACTCAACATGGAGTATCTCCAGTACTTTTGAAAATTTTCAAACCATAAATTCGAATGTAATTATTCAGCGATTGACAGGAATCCAATATCTTTTAGATTTGATGTTTTCCAGGCGCTTTGAGTTTTCGAACATGAACAAAAGTGATGAGCTGGAAAAGAGAGGTTAGGTTTTCCAAGGTGTGCGGATTCCTTAGGCGGTCGTTCGTTTCTCACGCCTCAAGCAGCCGACGGTAAGAACACTTTTTCCCCTGGAAAAGAAATGAGTGCTCGGGTTCGTTGAGAGATCTATAGAGTGTACTCAGTATACGATACGCAATTCCGCGTACGCGATAAACGCACGAGTCTCTTTACATGACTTCCGCTTCTCACAAAATATCAGATCGTGATTACCGTTGGATTTTTTGAAATCGCGCGTTCTCCGGCATAATATACGAGACATTTATGCCCCGTTGCGATTTAACGCTAGCACAGAGTGAGTGCAAGCTTAGTCTTAGCTCTTCGAGAGAGAGAGAGAGAGAGAGAGAGAGAGAGAGAGAATGTCTTAGAAAGAAAGGAAAGACAGCGACTGAAGCCTGCATCTTAATGAATCGTCCTTCTCTTTGCATTTTATAATCCCAGATAATAATCTTTAGCGGATCTCCGGTATCCACACTCCCGTGAATCCAATTCAGCGATGCTCGCATCGAGTTAAAGAGCCTTTAAAACGCAGTGTAATTCAATAGACACTTTTTCACTGGATATGGTACCCGATGCGAAGAAAGTAGCATAATCTCACAAGAAATTTGTTACGTCGCCGGCTACCGAGAATTGTAATGATACTCGGAGTCTGACTCATCTTTACCTTCGTTTCCATTTCTGAACTCTAAAGCTCACTCTGGAGACTACTTCACTTTCATTATAGGAGAAAAATAAAACACTGGAACTCCAAGCCTTCAATCCGATTACATGCGTTCTTATACAAAGTCTGAAATATTATTGAGATGGTTATACTTAGAAGTCTTATCCAATATCCTTCAAATAATATTAATCGTATCGAATTTTTATGTACGACTATTTTCTGTGAAGTTGGAAAGGATTAGTTTAGGATTTAAAAAATTAGCCTTTTAAAAGCGAATCCACCTATTTTCCAAAATTGGCAGTACCCTCTTTGCTGCACTCGGTGAATATTAATTAAAGATTATACGACCGCTTACAGTTAACTAACAATCGTCATTCTTGAGGAATCTTCTCACATTCTCGAAGAACATCGGGCGATGTTCCAGTTGGTTCATTGTCTCGTTCAGCCTCACCTAGTGCTGGCTTTCTAGTAAAAAACGTCTTTGCTGTAATACCAAGATCCTGCTATATGTTTACTGTAAACATTTAAACAAACCAAAACTCTGTTTTATATTCCTCTAAAATTACAGATGTTCGATACAAGTACTGATTAGATGTTTAGTTCATGTTTCCGTTGTGCTCCAGTTAATTTGTAGCAGGCTGAAGGCTAGAGCATTCTTATTTACACAAACAATATACACTGAAGTCTCGGTTTACCAGGGGTTTCGGGGATCTCCTGAGTGGCCTTCGGGTAAACCGAGGTCTCTCGAACGTAAACAAGTCAGGGACGTATGAACTATTTCTGTTTGATTTTTGTCACGAGTGAAAAATATTTTTTAAAATATAAGTTTAATTTAACGTTTACTTTACTGTTAAGTTTTATTTAGTTATTATTTATTAATTATTATATATAGCACATAAACAAAACACTGAAAACAAACTGATGCGAACCGACGAAATTCTACTGCGCACTTTGTTGCTACGGTACTTGCGCAACTCCGCTGAGTTCCGAGCTCAGCTTTCTCGTCCCCTTGGATCCCTCACCAATCACAAAAATTCCTGGGACTGGTATCCCGAGGCACAATAAATCGGGGCTTCAGTGTATGAAATTCGCAATTCACTTAGAACTGAAATGATAGAATTCTCAATTTCAAATTTTTTCACTTGTTTCTTAAATAGTGAGTAATACTTTGCACAGCAAACAGTTTTCTGCAAATTATCCTATTAGGTTATTACAATAATTATCTCATTGGTTTAATAGCCAATTCATTGTCTCATATTATGCAGAAACTGCAAAACAGTTTCTCAGAAATGTCAGTAGCAGAAAACCTCGTGTGAAACTCGAGTAGATACTAGGCTATTAAATAATGAGTTTTACTCAATCTCCACTAAACAGTACTCCTGGTTGGAATTATTGTGAAAATTCCTAATGAAAAGGAGAATGATTGTATTTCAATAGTGGTAATTAGTTCACCCAGTATCTCTACACGAGATAATTATTGTTATGAAAAATCAATAATATCTTTGGTTGGTCTTATAAAGTTCCACCGGACAGTAATTACTTTCTCAAAAGTAGTGAAATAGTAACAGAGGCAATTGGCATAGGATAGGTCTACGCATAATTGTAGGGACGATATTGCTACCGCGGTAAATAATTAGTCATGCTTCACTAACAAATCGTTTCCATTTCCATCTTCTTTCTACTTGTGTTGTGCAACACTAACTCCTGAATATGTATGTGTATATGTGAAGTTCAGAACATTAAACTGAAGGATACAGTTTTTCTTTGTTTCATTTATCTTACAATAAAGTCACAAATAAAAATTAATTTACGTATTATTTATCAATGCATAATTAAACGTAAAATAAGTCATATCAAATATTTCGTTCATTTGAATGTTCATAATTTAAACTGCGTCAGTATTACTCAAAGTATTTCCCTTTTAAACTTTTTTTTTTTTCTTAGATTTAAAAGTACAATTAGCAATCATTGGCGATTGTTATCGTGTCTGTCTGCGTTTTTTTAATCTCAGAAATTCTTGCGTTAAAATTACACCTTATCGTTCCCGTGATTAGGAGAGTGATTATACTGCAGGTATATCGACGAATCCAAACAAGCAAAATAATCTTTCCATTCTTAAATTACTTTCTTTGTAAATAAACCAATATTTTAGGACAGGTTTGAGTATGAAAAGAAATCAAATAGAAAAGTTCTCTTGAACGTTCAGAAATATTCATGCACATAAAATTAAAATTTATTTGAGGGAATGATTTATAAAGATTTAATTAAGTAGAGCGTCGTGGTTTCAGGCATGAAATGATTAATGATTATTAGTTGGAAATGTACGAGAATAAATGGGGCAGTTAATTTAACTTTTTTTTTGTACATTAAATTTTTTTATTTTAGATGTACAATTGATTAATCAAGGAGAAAATGACTAATTATTCACATCAATGGTATTTATTTAGTATCTTAAATTTTAAATAAAACAATTTTATTTATTTTCTCAAGTAATGTTTCTTGAATACCTTTTCTTCTGGTCTTTTGAAAATTTTTATTGTTCGTTGTACGTGAGGATTTAATCCTTGGAGGATAAAGAAAATCCTCCATCGGCATTTCCTTCGAATTTTACGGACAAAGGGTCTTTGACAGACTCTTTTAAAATCGAAGGGAAAACTTTTTCCGGATGTGAAATTTTGTTCGTGAAGCGTTTTAACGCAGGTGCATCGCGTACCTGTGTATATTACTTATGGATGAGCAGGTTCCGGAGGCATTCGAGTCCTGAGAAACCAATGGTAACGCTTATTAAAATACTATTACTGGCCGTTGCATCGATTACAGTGGTTTTACTTAAGGTCACGATTCAAAACGAAAGGTCTTTCTAGAATGCATTTACGCACGTATCGCTTCTTCCGTTCATTCACTGCCAGACTACTTTCTAACTAATTGTATCAATCATTACGTTTCTAGCTAATATTTAATCTTCATTTCAAACAAGATTTACTATTTTATTCACATTGGATACTATAATATTTATTATCATATTATTTTCATAATTGCAAATTTGCAATACCTGCATTCAAATATGTCTCAAGGCTTTATTTTACAATTACATTTAAAGAAAATTTGTCAACAAATCTATGTTTTGCTATGGAATCAAAAAAGCACTTTCTTTGATTCAAACTTTCTTGGTTGCCCTTCTCTTTTTAATTTTGTGAATTCAATCAAAATATTAGGCTCAATCAACAAAATATTTCGTAAAATAAAGAAAATAAAACAAAAATAAAACGTTTTAAAATCAACCAAATTTGGAATGAACAACATTGTTTCTCAGTGCTTATTGTTCTTGTTTAACTTTAAAGATAGAGCATTCAAATTATTCCCGGTTCGTTCAGGATTATTAACTTCCTGAAACTACTTCTTATTACCCATTGCAATCTTAAAGCTAAGTCTCTTTTTCGTTACTTACTTCTTCACTTAAGATTATTACAGCTATACTTAGTGACTACTGTAATCATAGTAATACTTCAATTTTTATAAAGAGCGAATATAAATAAAATTTGAATAGTGACAATAAACAACGAGTAAATGAAGTAATCAAGACATTCAAGAAAAAAAAAGATTGATAAATTAATTGGACATGTCTCTTCCGTGAATCATAAAAGACTGAATGATCGGTAATAAATCAATATTAACCACTCTGTATCTGCTCGTTAAAACATTGCTCTATTTACCAAAGCCCTTATTAAATGAAGCCACCTCTTTATTTACTCATCGAACGGGTCTTTCGACCGGAAATGATCTAGAGCGGAAGCAAAGCGGTCTTCTGCAGAACTTGTTTTAGTATCGAGAAACACGACAGCTTTTACGAAGGTGAAAAGGCACAAAGCACTTTCCACGTTTCACAAGCATTAAAAAAAACAAAAAAATTATACGCAGTCTAGCATCATTCGCGAGAAAATTGCAATGGTATTCATCCAGAGAGACGTTCGTGTCCGTAATGGCCTTGAAACGAAAGTAAGGAAAATACGACTTCTGGGTTATTATCACACGAGTCTTCTCATTTTTGTCATTAGGTTTACTTCTGCATTCAAAGCACGATGCAAATTTCGAATTTCTCGAACAACAACTTTTAATTGAAATATTTCGTTTCGGAAATGAGAGAAAAAAATGGTTATGAAAGGAATTGATATGAGACAGACCCGATAATTCTTTTGTCCAATTTTTTTTTCTGGGTACACAAATCAGAAGGATGTCGATCTCGATCGGCCCTTTCGATAAGAAGTGCACTAATAGGAGGTGTCATCGCGGACAAAAGAAGGAAGATTTCGAAAGCCAAGGCTTTAAGGACGCAACATGCGAAAGTTGCGCGGATGGTATGGACCAATAAATATCGAGCAATGGGAATGCAATAAAAAGCCGTTACCGAGGCAATCGCGGTCGACCCGAGGACGAAAAGGACGCTTGGTTGAGTCCCAAGTGCGAGATCGATGCACAAAATTCGCGGAAGAGCGCATTGTGCATTAAGCCGATAAAAATGAGTGGAGGAGATAAATTGCTTTCAATGTCAATCTCCAATGGGAAACGCGTTAAGAGGGGCTTAAGTACGTTATTTGATCAAGTGATTCTAACATCGGCTGTCGGATTATTACATTTGAAATTTCTTGAAAGAAAAAACTGGATTATGCTAATGACGAAAATTGAGTTTATGTGTTCAGTGTTCTGTAATTTGGAGGAGGTAGCAGAGATTTAAAATGTTAATTATTGTGAGTTGCATGAATAATGAGATGTATTAATGCATACATATAAATATATAAAGGAGTATCTTTCGAAATGCACATCAATCGCTTTATTGGTATGAATCATGAAAAATGGAGAAATCCTCTCTCACTCGGGGTCATTCGTAATTTTGCAATTTTCTTCACCTTTCTTTTCTCTCTGGTTGATTGCTTCGGTTCGATCTAAATGCAAGTCATCTTCATCGTGTACTTACGACCCAGACATTTCAGGGACATCTGCAGCACGAACCTGGGTTCGTTTCACTGCAGAATTTACAATCGATCATTAAAGATCATTAAAGTTTCCTTGATGTGCAAAGTTTTTTGTTTCTTTATGGATGTCAATTGGCGAAAAATTGATCAAACGTTTTTCAATTTGTGGTTTCAAGATAAGTGTCGTTGTAAAACAGTTGATAACTTTTTACTGAGAATTTGAATTTTTTTCTTTATCACAATATTTTTGTTATGATGGGGTTCAGCTACCCTAAAAACTCTTAAGTTAACCACGCCTAGCCTCGATTAAGTTCAAGCCAAAAATCCTTGCACATCTAGTTTCTCTTTTCTACGTTTTTGGGGGATCCCCCCCCCCCGTTATTTTAAGCTAAGAAAGAAAAAAATCGTACTACGCGTTTTTGAAAAAAATAGTATATTACGTAACTAGGGGAGAAAGGTAACGATTTCAATGAGTTGCTTCTCCCCAAGTCACGTATACAATTTTTCATAATGCCTAAATTGAAAATTCGACCGCTGTACAGGCATGGAAAGTCGAATTTTCAATGAAAGTGCTATGAAAAGATTTTTTCACTTTTAACAATGAAAAATCTCATTTTTCTCGAAAACGACGCAAGACCTGAATAGCAGTTCATAGTTCAAAATTGTTTCCTTTCCTAAAATCTATAAAAATATACCTTTAACAAATTTTTATCTTGGGTATTTTAACAAATTTTTATCTTGGGTATTTTAACAAATTTTTCAAAAAAAAAAAGGAAAAATCGGAAAAAATTGAGTAAAATAGCTTTTAGTTTACCGAACTTTAACATTTTAGTTTTAAAAACGTTTGTTTTTACTTTAGTAGCAATGTGAAGAACATGTTATATGATATTATTAAGTTTCCTAAGCTTCAAAGTTAAGAAAAATTGGCTTTTTTCTCTAAAATTGAAGAAATATTGTTTTTAACCATTAAAAATCTCATTTTTCTCGAAAACGAAGCAAAATAGCAAGAACAGTTCATAGTTCAAAATTGTTCTCCTTCCTAAAATCTATAAATTTATACCCTCACCAGAGGTTTATCTTGTGTATTTTAACAAATTTTTCCAGAAAAAAAAGAAAAAATTGATAAAAGCGACTAAAATAGAATTCACTTTAACGAACTTCAACATTTTATTTCTAAAAACGTTTGCTTTTAGGTCAGTAACAATGTGAAAAACATGTTGCATGAGATTATTAAGGTTTCTGTGTTTAAAAGTAAAGAAAAATCGGTTTTTATCTCTAAAATTGAAGAAACATTTTTTTTATTGATATCGATATCAATAAAAAAATGTTTCTTCAATTTTAGAGATAAAACCCGACTTTTCTTTACTTTTAAACACAGAAACCTTAATAATCTCATGGAACATGTTTTCCACATTGTTACTGACCTAGAAGCAAACGTGTTTAGAAATAAAATGTTGAAGTTTGTTAAAGTTAATTCTATTTTAGTCGTTTTTATCGATTTTTTCTATTTTTTTTTTTTTTTTTGAAAAATTTGTTAAAATACACAAGATAAACATCTTGTAAGGGTATAAATCTATAGATTTCAGGAAGGAGAACAATTTTGAACTATGGACTGTTATTACTATTTTTCTTCGTTTACAAGAAAAATGAGATTTTTAATCATTAAAAACGATATTTCTTCATTTATAGAGATAGAAACCAATTTTTCTTTACTTTGAAGCTTAGGAAACTTGATAATATCATATAACATATTCTTCACACATCTATTAAAGTAAAAATAAACGTTTTTAAAATTAAAATGTTAAAGTTCGGTAAACTAAATGCTATTTTACTAAATTTTTTTCAATTCTTCCTATTTTTTTTTGGAAAAATTTGTTAAAACACACAAGATAAAAATCTGGTAAGGGTATAATTTTATAGATTTTAGGAAGGGAAACAATTTTGAACTATGAACTGCTATTCATACAGTTCCGGCCAGAATTCTGCCGTCCAAAGTAAAAAGATACATAAGTGACATTGTCGCTTAGGTCGACTTTTCCATTGCTAGATTTAAGAGAATAACCCTAAACCACAAAGTCACTTACATATCTTTTTACTTTGGACGACAGCATATTGTCAGTCCACTAAAAAAAATCGTATGAAAAACATGCCTCTCTTCTTTCTTGGGTATCTCAGCGTGAAATTAGGTTGGAAAGATTTTCAAAAAATCGTTAGAAAGCTTATTAAATTTCGCGTCGATTGATCCCTACTCGAAGTATTTTTGATAAATAGGAACGGAGAGAGCATGTGAGAAAGACAGGCCTATTTTTCATTTTTAACCAATTTCTGTTTCTCAACTTCCACTGTCTGCATGCTTCAGGGTAGTGAATAGAAAATATTGAATCTTCACTAAATTAAGGCTTAAAATCTCCTCTTCAAAATGAGATCAAAAACGTAATGAAATATTAACTGGTTCTCGAATTATCATTAAAAATGTCCGTTTATTGTTTCCCATGTGTTAACAAAAGATAGAAGTTCGACTGCTGCCGCTTAAAGAACTGATTTTTTCGTCTCGGTCTTGCTTCCACATTATTCAAGATAATTCGAGAACCCGATAATATTTTATTATGCTCTTGTTCTCATTTTAAAGAAGAGATTTTAAACTTTACTTTGGCAGAATTAAAATTTTTTTTCATTCACTACCCTGAAGCATGCAGACAGTGGAAGTTGAGAATCGAAAATTGGTTAAAAACGGAAAATAGGTATGTTTTTCTCACATGCTCTCGCAGTCCCTATTTATTAAAAGTACTTCGAATAGAGATCAATCGACGCGAAATTTAATAAGCTTTCTAACGATTTGTTAAAAATCTTTCTAACCTAATTTCTCGCTGATATACCCAAGAAAGAAGAGAGGCATGTTTTTAATACGATTTTTTTTAGTGGACTGACAGTTCTGACCGGTACTGTATTTTGCGTCGTTTTCGAGAAAAATGAGATTTTTCATTGTTAAAAATGAAAAAATTGTTTTTTCTCAAAAGCGCGTAGTACGATTTTTTTCTTTCTTGGCTTAAAATAACCGGGGGGCATCCCCGAAACACGTAGAAAAGAGAAACTAGATGTGCAAGTATTTTTGGGTTGAACTTAATCGAGGCTAGGCGTGTAATCTTGCTAATTATAAATTATAATTTCGATAAAT
This sequence comes from Euceroptres primus, assembly GCA_037177015.1. Taxonomy (NCBI): domain Eukaryota; kingdom Metazoa; phylum Arthropoda; class Insecta; order Hymenoptera; family Figitidae; genus Euceroptres; species Euceroptres primus. The sequence continues at coordinate 14,629 of JBAGKK010528731.1, read as the reverse complement.
TATAAATTATAAATTTGATATCAATCATGCTTATCATCCAGTTGTCGGGAAAAACGAATTATATTTTAATTTGAAACGTAACAAGGCAATCGATTGAATGACGTCAATTTGAAGGGAGAAATTCCTGAGGCGGCAACATGTCTGTCACTGATAGGTAAACTGCGCCCTTATTGCCTTTAATGTTTGTAAAACGCCCTCAGGATGCTGAGTGTGTACCATATACTATGTAAACCGGATGTCCTTCGCGTTGTGGAAGCCGGCTAACCCATTTCGCATTAATAATCCCGTTGGCAGGCAATGGCCATTGAAATTGCGCGTTTCAAGAGCGGATAATCGACTATCGAACGTAATCTTGGGCATCGGCACGATCTCTAGGTGCTCGCTTGCAGGCTACTATTGACCAAGCAACATTGTAGATTCAACCGATACGCGAATTCGACGTGCATACAATGTAAGACACTTGCACGGGCGGTGGATCTCGCAATAATAATCGACATTGGAGAACGTCTGCTTGCACCATTAGCCAGTGCCCATGGCCGTTTAAGGTCGTCAGGTAACCATTCCTAAGAGATGCAATTCCTGGGGATATAATCGAACATCTCACATGTCCTTGACGAAAAGATATTCTCCACTCTGTTGCTTTCTGCTGCCTTTCCGAACGAATTATAGTGTAAATTATTATTTGATTTTCTATACAATTAGAGATTTAAATAATGTGTGGGGTTTTAAAAATCAGCTCTTGATTTCTTTTTACCTGTAAGTCTCAGAAAATCCTTGGAATTCTGAAATGTCTTCACTGATTAGATAGTATGTATCATAAATATAATAACAATGGAACATTCACAATTTTGGATTCTTTGTGCTCTCTAAGTCTGAAATAGTCACTTTTGACTAATGAGTGCCGATTCGTTCTCCAAATAATTTAGTAATTATTTTTACTAATTTCTAGTAAAAAATATGACTAATTTACAGTGAAATAATTAATGAAGAACTACTGACATAAAGTCTGAGACCGAATAAGACGTTTGCATGTTGTTTTTTTTCACAATATATCACAAATATAATCTCATAAAATATTTTCAATAATTATAGAAATTGTATTACTACTATTATTTGACACTGAAGAAAAGAAACCGTTTTTGAGATAATGGTGAAAAAATTTCTCTTCACTTTATTTAGTATTTGTACAGAAAAAGGTGACTTTAAAAATGTTGGTGAGTCAATCTCGACCTTGTATTTATCGTTAGTCATGACTAAGGATCTATTATGACTTTAAAAAAAATTATACTTATGATAAATGTTGTTAAGTGTCTTGGGTAGAATATCTGCCGACAAAACATTTTTAAAATTCCATAAATTTATACAAGTGGCAGCCCTGGTAAAACAGAATCAGCCAATCATCTGCTGGCTTCAGTACATATTAAGCAGCTGATCAGTATAATACCAACATAATTTCGTTTTCGTCACTCAGGAAACCTAACCTGTGTAAAGGTTTCATTATTTTACAATAATATTACAAAAGTCGACAGTTTTTTTTACATTTTTTTCGCAGAATTTCGTAAAAAATCATTTTGTTTACAACGTGTAAAAAACCTGGCGCTGGAACAATTAATAATTGTTTAAAAGGATGCTACCTACTGTTGACAGGTGATATAAAAAATTAGGACAGTTTATTGTATCACAAATATATTAAGTTTATAAAACAAAATTCTTTTTTGACATTTCTATCATGTTGTTAAATGTATAATCTTTACATTAAAGTATATAAGTTCACAAATTACGCAAACTTTTCGTGTAATTATGGTTTCCACCCAGAATCCGTTGACTAAAAATTCTTTAAAAATTCAGGGATAATCTACGATCATTTTTTGAGCGATTGTTGCAATAAAATTTTTTTGTAATTTTTATAGTTTTCTTGGCTTCCATTGAGTGTAAGGTAATTTATAGCCCCCTTATGAGATGTGTAGTCCGCTTTAATCTAATCCACATATTTATTTTGCAGAATGTTAAGTTTATTATAAATGTAACATTAACATAAAATTCTAGAAAATCGAAAAAATTGAATGTGTCATACGTGTCACAATGGGCACTAAAGGGTTAAGGAATAGACCTAAAAGCTAATGAAATATTAACAACGACAATGCATTTCAGTCACAGTACTGAATTTGACTCCAGTAGTGAATTTTTCTACTAAATAAATTGACAGTGGGAACTAGTCATTTGACTAAAAATTAGTAAAAATGGTTACTAAACCATTTGGTGAACGAATCGGCATTATTTCAATAGTTAATTGACTATTTCAGATTTAGGGAGTGGGAAGAAACTTTGGTGCTTTGAAGCAGACAATCCAATTTTAAAGTCTTCAATCTTGGAATTTTTATTTTTTAATGAGTTCAACTTTGAAATTTGTATCATTTCCTCACTGAAAAAAATGTTTAGTTGGGCCAACTATTTAGGTTGTAACATATGGTACTGCTATTTTATTAGTTGATACATCTATTTTATTAGTTGGGACAACCATTGTATTAGCTGCAGTAACTATTCAATTATGTAGCACCAGCAACTAATAAAAAGGTTGTCCCAACTAATAAAATAGCAGTACCATATCTTAGAAACTAAGTAAGCAAGTAAGTAACTAAGTAAATAAATAAGTAATCTAACTAACCATTTTTTTCAGTGCATTTGAAAAACTTTTAGATTCAAAGCGTCCAAATTTTAGAATTATTTAACTTCCCAAACTCGAATGCTTCCAGTTATTAACTATTTTATAAAAGAATAATATATTTTTGTACATATGTACAAATGTTCGTACTCCATTTAGTTGAATAGTATTATATAAAATTCATGATTTTTCCTTCAAAATTGGAAAAGAATGTGTATTTTTCTTCTTTTTGCGACACCCTGTTTTTGCTATCCCTCGAATGAATGTTAGTATAAATTATTACTTGATTTATCGACCCGCATTAGTGGTTTATGAATTGTAGTTGGAATAATGTTTAACGTATACATTTGTTCTGTTATTGATAGTTGGCAGTGTATATTTTTGAGTATTATCTTGATTATTTATAGATGGCTAAAAGTTTTCTGCAAAAAGTGAATGACTACACTTGCGGCTATGATAAGAAATTAGAGCGCATAAGTATTCTGATCTGCGTATAAAAGGAGCATTAGAGTTCATAGATTATGAAGGGAAGCAGAATACCTACCTATCCAACTAGATAAATAGATAGTCGGACCGATGGCTGACCACCTTCCGGCGATATTTATCTGAGACTACCTAAACTCCTCCTAACCGTGCCTAACCTACCTATTTATCTTTGTTTATACCTGCTTAGAACAGTCATGGCTACACCGGTTCTAATTTATATTTCATGCAAAGTTGGCCCATTGAGATACCTTCCGGCAATTCTAGTTACCGCAGTTATCCGATGACTTTTCTTTATTTTACCAATCTTTATTTCTTTATTTTATTTCCAATCCAAACAATTCTATAATCCGCTTGTAAAATATTCTACCTTAATTTAATAATAGAATGTGCAGAAAAAAATTTCTTTCATCTTTGAATTAGCGTAGGAAAACTCCTTTTTTATTTACAAAAATAGGTACCCATAATTCTTGGGAGAGTTTTCAAACGGTGTCATCAATTGCCAGAAACTACTTGAAGTTGAAATTTATTCACTTTAATACAATTGATTTTCCAATAGACTTCTGATGAATAAATACAGTAAGCAATTAGGCTAATCTTTTTTAAATTTCCATGATGAAGAAATTGGATTCAGACGGATAAAATAAATGCAGATTTATTTGTCAGAATGTTTACGTAAGCTGTTATGATTTCGATCTAAGCTCGATTCATTAAACCTTGATTCGTGGAATGATCTTTGAATTGCGTTAAAATTTAGATTCATTAAAATGATGGTACCCATTCCAGAGTATGTGCAAATGTCGAGGACAAGCCAATTGCACAAGGAGACTTCGTTACATTATGCTCGTTTGCTCATAAAACAGTGACTAAACGATGACGTTGGGAAATAGTCTGTGGTCTCTATCGTTAGAGAAAGAGAGAAGAGAATGGAAGACGCAGTTGGAGAATAGGAAAGGATAGTTTAGTTCCCTATATAGAAATGAAAATTTATTTCTCTTGTCAGGTCGCAGTTTGCGCATATTTTTACGTAAAAGAGTTTGAGTTATGTCTCGATGTTAAGATTCCGTGTAAATGTTCAAGACAAATGCCGTGGAATTAAATTAATTTATGAGTCTGAAAATCGCTTATTTCTATTAAATGTTAATCGCTTACATCTCCGACGGAAAAAAGAAAAATAAGTAATAAAAATCAAAGTACATGACAAAACGAAAGGAAATATTGAATACAGATAGATACAGTTTACGGTTTTATACACATTTTTTCGTAGAAATAAATTTTTATGAGCTTTTGTCAAATTCGAGTCACATGCAAATATTACACTGCGGCTTGAAAATTTCTTAACAGATCGTAAAACCAAAGAAATTTCCCAAGTTTTACGAAAGGCAGATTTTGATTCTTGCTTAAAAAAGTGGAATTAGCGCGGCAAATATATATGCCAGCCAGGTTGTAAAAGTAGTCTAATTTCCACTCATGAGAGGTCGTAAAGTTTCATAGTTTTATCAAAATACTGTTCACCATTGTCGATTTAATATCTTTAAGGAAAAATTAGCAAAGTCCTTGACGATGTAATTGCCGTGCAACTATATAAGCTGGCGATTGTTGGCGTAAGCAATGTACCGATTTTTTTCTTCTCTTTTCGATACGGACCACCCGCTGCCAATTGAACCCTTCGACTTGTTACTGTACGATTGAAATGTTTAATTACCGCGGGTTTCCACTCACAGCAAGAACTCGAACTCTCTCTACAGTTGCAAGAGCAAATATCAGAGTGTACCCTGCAAACTACTTGTGGAATTTGCTTGGGAACAACGCCAATCTTGGCGTAATGTTAAATTAAGTAATATTCGCTTCTCTCTTATTTTAGATTTACTTTTTCTTTCATTAGAAAATATAACAAAATTAAAATTTTAGTTCTCATATCGTTTCTAAATAATCAAGAGGCATTGATTCTTCCTTATATGATTTTGAGTTTAATGTCGTCATCTGAGTAATGGGCACCGATGCGTGAAGTCCGCTATGTCGAACAATCGTAAGCAATTATTACCCTAATTAGTAATTAGTTGATTGGCCGGCAGTGGAACTCGCCGATTCATACTCAAGCGGCTTGTTATATGAATTTGCGAATCCCGTTCGCTAAGTCTAAGCAGCTCTTTTTTTATTCTTAAAGCACCGTAACTCGTTCCCACGTTTGTAGCACTCAAATCATTCACGGTACGTGAACTATGAACCATCCTTCCAGATTCAACTATGTTGTTGATAAGGACTATATAAAAGGGTTACCGTTCCGCTACCGTAAGAGAATGAGTTTTTGCATTGAATATTGGAGCGATTCCTGGAGAGATGATCGAGAAGAGTTCTTCCTTTTGTCTTCTAATAATTTGCATTTTTTCAAAGCAGCGCAAATTCGAGTCTAATTTCTAGAATATTTTAGAATTTCGTAGTCTTTCTGAATTCTTTAGTTTTCAAACTTCTTTACAATCTTCAAAAATTCTCCAAAATAAATTCTCTTAGAATCTTCTAGAATAATCTTCCAGAATACTCAAGAATCTTCCATTGTACTCCATAATCTTTGATTATCTTCCAACATGTTCTATAACTTTTTCTTTGTAGGTTTTTATTTTCCTCTAAGAGTTCCCATTACTTTATTTAATGAAGATAATTTTAAAATTTAAGAAATTTAAATTAGATAATTAAATAATTTTTGGTGTTAAATCCTTTCGAAATTCCAAATAAAAGAAACTTTTTCTGTTGTCATTAAGATAATCGTATTAAATATCTTGAAAATGTAGTGTTTTCGGGAGAATCTTGATTTCCTTTTACAAAAAATCGTGTCCGAATCGAATTAAAACCGTTCGTAATGTTGTTATCGGCCAATTATACGATTGGTTCTAGGTAATTTACAATTTTGATAATTCATGCTCTTTAATGCATGAACCTTTGTGCATTTTAATCTTTCACTAAAGAGACACTCGTCGAAATCCACAGTGATTACGTTCAAAAATGATTTATTCGTTATATCTAATGTTTAATAAATACTTTTGGCTAAATATTTATAAATTATAAACAGTGCTTATTAAGAATTTGTTTGGTAAATTTTTCTTAACGCATATCTAAAATAAAATACAAGAAATACAAATTTTAAATCGTCTGAGCCAATGAAATATGGTGTTCAAAGGGGCAGGTGTGTAAAAATAACAAAAACTTTTACGAGTTCGTCTCTCGTTTCGCCTTATGCTAAAAAGGCAGATGTTTTTGTGAGTGGGTCAAAAGTGCGTGAAAACAGAGAAGCATTAAAAGCGCTTATGTTGAAATAAATTCAAGCGAATTCGTCAGAAAGTCAAAGAAATTTACACTTTATCAGACTTTACGCCAAATGCACTCTGATATATGTAATATTCACGTGACAGGTTCAAGATAATCGTATTCCTTCTCATGGGTGTTAAGGTTTATATATGCAGTCCGCTCATCACAAATCACAAAATAATATTGACACGAAAAGCCACTCAAAGATGCTCTATTTCCTTTGGACTTTCTCCTTCCTTCTTTTCTCGTAAATTATCACTATCAGAATCTAACTTCTACTTTTTACTTTTACTGCATGACTTATAAATGAGTCATAATTTCATTTCAGTGGTTTACTTTCTTAGATTATACATTATTATGAGTGTCTTATGTATTAGAAATAATTTGTTAACTTGCATTTTGGTCTCTAGATCTACGAATGCATAAGATCACATTCGTGTGTCACGAGGTTCATGATATCGTAACTTTCTCCACCACGCTTTCAGTCTCTCTCTGACAAAGAGGTTTTTGCTTACGCACGTGTATTATGCACATTCGATATTGGAATTGACATTTGGAATGCTAATGTCGATTAGTATAATCGATATTATCTAGCAGAGTGTACCATTGTACATGTACAATATATCTATTGTAAATATATAAAGATGACTGTACTTACCCACGTGGTAAACCGCGACATGTCCAAGAAAAAGAGAAAGGACGAATATTCTATTGTGAATTTATGTGCTAGTGAAAAATTACATTGTCTAAATATTGCCCAAGAAGCTGCGATACGAATTTACGTCTCTTAGCGAATGTGAAAGTCAATTATGCAATTTTATTCCTCATTCTAAATAGAGCAGACTTTAATAACTATTTCTTGTCTTGTAATAAGTTGGGAGTAAACGAATGAAACAGGATAAATCAACTTTTTTGAAACAAGTGAGGTAATGATTGTTTCTATGTTTGTTTGGAAGGGCGCAAATTCGATTATAGATGATTAGATTCATTCAATAGATTGACAAATAATGTTTACATTCAGGTAAAAAAAATTTCTCTTATCAATGGAATTCCCATCGATATTTTTGTGGATAACTGACAGTTAATTAGGCACATTCTAGTACCTTGTTGCGAGTTAATTAACCTGGGAGACCTTGCTGGGTCCGCGACCAAGAACAACATTTGCGCAACGAGTGAAATGTAATCGAATGTGCGATTTACGCAGTAACATATGTATAATTGTATAAGTGTGGTATCAGTTCAACTACGTATTCGTAACAGTATTGCAGTCGGTGGAACAGAATTGGCTGATAAAGCCACGACCCACGTGTCACATCGACATTTACTTTTACCGCCAATGAGACGTATATGACAATGACTAAAAGCCTGCGGAGGTCGAATACGACCTCCGAAATTGATTTCGAACTCCAGTCACAAATTTCCTGCTACCTGCTTTATTCGATACAAACCTCAAGATTAGATCTTTTATCCTTGATTAGTCATAATTATTTTGCCTTGTACAAAAATCAGGTTTGCGCAAGTACAGAACACATGTCAAAATTGACCGTTGCTAAATTGCATTTTTACTGATTGAAATATCGTTACAATTTCATGTTATTACTAACTCTTGATGTGACTAAATTATACTGTTACTAAATCATGTTACAAATAAATTATATTCTTACTGAATCGCATTCAAACTAAATTCTATTGTTACTAAATCATAAAGTAACTAACTTATGTTCATACGTATTCATATTGTAAGTAAATTATATTGTTAGTAAATTTCCGTAAAGAATCAGTAAAAATTGAGATTGCCTTTCAATTCTTGAGGCGAGATACGATTCTGTAATAAAATAAGCATGAGCAGGAGATTTATCTTTTCTCTGGAGGCGAATTACTGACGTGTTCAACATCATAATATTAAGTTCCTTTGCGTCTCCATTTGTGCCAAGTTTACAGACGTGGTCTCATAAAATAGTGTGTAACTCTTTGGTGATTGTATCGACACCCGCGAGTGTTCCGCGACAGCACTTAAATTCCGGAACATCCTGTAGCGATAGCCTTAGCTTTTCGGGATGTACTCAGGAAAGCGATTTATGCTTTTTGAAAGCATATCTGATTGTAAAAAATTTTTTATTGTTATTGATTTAAAAAATGATGCTGTCGAATTTTAGTGTAATCTTAATTGTACCCTTCAAATTTCGGGGTATTATTAATTTTTAAGGCATTCTTTTTCCGTACTTGCCAGCAAAAGCAAAGCAACTTCATCCGTCCGCAAATCGGAGCATTTGAATTATCTCCTCCTGAAATTTTATGCTATGCTACTATTTTCTTCATTAATTTTATTAGTCGCTTCTTCAATATACAAATTAAATAGGCATGGCGTCAAGAAACATCATTGTCTTACACCTTTTCTGATTTTCGCTTCATCTTCAATTTTTATAACCGCTGTTTAGTTTCGGTAGAGACTGTTAATGATTTTTCTGTTTGCTTTTTCCCTTTGTTTTCAAAATTTCGAAGAGACAATTCACATTGTCAAATGCTTTTTGCAAATCTAGAAAAGCTATAAAAGTTGGTTTCCCCTTCTGCAGTCTATCACCCTGAATTAATTCCCGTTCCTTTCCAAGAGCTCTACTGTTATTAAGCCTACCCCAGGAGTTTTATTTTTTTTTATATCTTTCATTGGCCTGTTGAATTCAGATCTTGAAATCCTCCATGTCCTCAACCCGTACCTTGCTCACGTATTCTATTAGATTACCTATCTCGACTCATATTTGCTCTGTCCATCTTTTAACTTTATTGTATCGATTTATCCCTAGCTTTCTTGCGCCTATCTTTTAACTTTATTCTCTCCATTTATCCCTAGCTTTCTTACATCTTATCTGGACTTCATTCCTTGGTTTCTAATAAGAAGATGGACTTAAAATTCTGGAGAATAGTCTATTTATCATCAAAGTAAGGTTTATTTTATGAAATTGATTCAAGATCCTAAAAAAATAGCAAGCAAGTTTAGAAATTGATAACAAGCTTATCTTCGATTCGATGCTATGCACGCTGGCGATTTTTCGGGTTCTGAGCATTCCGATGAGTCTGTACTGAAGTCAATCTTTGTTCGAATCAACTGAAAGTTTCTTTGAGACGCGTACGTGAACATGTGGGGGCACACAAGCGAGCCTTAGATAGAAAAGCATCCAGTCACTCTCTCGTCCTGCCGTTTACTCTCTGGTTGCTCTCTTTGCTTCCTTTTTGGCGGCTAGGGAGAGAGAAGAACGCCGCGTAGCTTTCGTCCTTGTGCAGACGATCCGAACGGAAAGACGAAGAACGTCGGCACTGTACGATGCCGAATGCTGATTGGCCAACCAACTGAACGACCGGACGACCATGACTATCCGAGGAAACGCTATATAATAACGTGCTCACCGAATGGTGGATGCTCTCTGATTTTCTCACTCAGGCTCTCGACCGGTGGCTTTCGTTAAAATCGCTCCTTCGTTGTACATACCTGCTAGGTATAGCTAAGTACCAGAGACCTTCGCAGAACCTGTTGATGGTGGTTTAGTGCCATGGTGTACCAGCCAGCTTTAATGTCGGCGAATAATCCGGCGAACGCTTTTCTCCACCATCTGGAAAAAGCTACCGTGAAATGAATACGTGATAATATTCTTACGATCCATAAAAATCTTCTTTCAGCCCTGTCAGAAAATTAAATTCCTCCATTCTTTACCCTGAGAATTCCTCTTTTTATCATCCCTTTAATACATGTTTCAAACCAAAGTTTAACTATCACTGAAGGAAATGATGTAGGTTACAAATTTAAGATTCTGTTTATAATACAATATGTATCCCTCAACCGTTCGTATTTTTCTATTAACATACAAAGTTAGCGATATTAGCACTTACAAAATGGGAAGTATAAAACTTCACTGACTCTGTATTACTCTTAAATGAAATGTGTAATTCAATTGAATGTTTGGCTCTCAGTGAGCTATCTCTAAAATTTGAGTTATGGCCATACCGCTGGATGATTCACTGATTTTTCAACTTTAATCGGATGGTCAAAACGCCCATTCTGTATGGCTGTATTTATTCCAATCATACAATATGATGAGTCTAACCGGAAATATGTGTGTACCGACTTATAATTTCTTTCAGTGTATACTCTAGAGTCAATTGCAGTTTCTTAGAGAAATCCGATAATAATTGATGTATTCCTTATAAAATGGCAATAGTGGGATCTTGAATGTGTAAAGAGAAGAAGCGGTATTTATGAAAGCGTCGTCTAGAATCGATTAGTCTCGTTCCAGTGACCCTTTGGGCACTTAACTGTATTTAAGTCCGAAGTAGCTTCACCGTGCAATAGGATTACGCATTCCTCATTCGTAGTTCTCGGTGCAAGTTTGGTTCGTGCAATAAAATTTGTAAACAATGCCTTTTGTCGAGTCTCATGCACTTAACGGCAAAGTGTCCTTTTTCATTCGTTTTGTGGAATAGTTTTGGTGCGGGTACAAATTAAAAGTGTCTATGCGTGCGAAGTGGGCGAGAGATACTCTTTTTCCTGGATTTACTGCATACGCGCAGGTACTTATCTGCCATCCGCGAGTAGGATCCGGCGTGTGACTTATAACGCTTTTACGAAGAGCGGCTCATTTGCAATTTTATTTACACGTCCCTGCATACCTATATCAGCATGGTATGCGTGTAGCTTACCTATATCTATATAAGGACGTCCCATGGTCCTACCATTCCGCGGCGCATAGGCGCATGGTGTACCTGCACTTTACGGTATTCATGCGTATGCAGCACATGAATATATGTATAGTGCATATTCCAGGGACCCTTATATAGGTGGACGCGTAACTGGGTGTATACAGTGCCGATGTTCTCCATCCTGTGCGAACACGCCTTTACGTGCGGTTTACGATGTCAATACATACATATATACATGGGTAATGCATCCTGGTATGTAAAGTTACGAGCGCATATATAGGTGTCGTGTACATAGGTTACTAGGTATACTCCGCTTCCAATATGTACCTGAACATACACGAAGCCTCTAGCAGATGTCAATATACAAACATATATCCGCTCGTAATGCATATCCTCGTATGCGACGCTTGTTTATGTACCGCGCAATCGCGTCCCTTGTGTTCGCCTTGTATACTTTTTTTTTCTTCCTCTTATTCATATCTCTTTCTCTCCCGATGCTTCGTTTATTTTTCCTTTAATGCACCCACAAAACCACCCGCAATTTACGCTCTACGCCTCGCCCTTCTTTATTCCTCGCGCATAATTGCTCACATTTTTTTAGCGCCACTTTTGTTTTATTGCAGACCGGTCGGGCATTTTACTTCAGTAGTCATTCTGGTGGTCTGTTTACTTTCGGAATATAATTGACTGCGAGGGAATGTGATGGGCTTCCGAGGACGCGTTAAAAAATCAGCTTTTACGGGCACTAAACGTGTCATGGGCGGCGAAATGGTGTATAAAAGTCGTTTTGTTCATTAACGTTGGAGCAAGGAAAGTTGAGCTGAAATTTGATACATGAAAATCTGTAGGGAGTCCCTGCATACCTGATGTAATGACTACACTGAAAAAATTCCTGGTAAATATTTGACTAGGGTGAATTATCAGGAAAAATGGTAACATGTACCAGGATCTTAATATTTATAACTATTTTATTAATAATAACTATTATTGAACAGTTAAAACAACTGCAGAATAGACACGGGCTCCTCAGGGAACTATGAAAAGCAGTTATTTATTCAATTACCATTTTTTTAAAGTTATTGTAACTAAGAAATTACTATTTTCTTAATTAAAATAACTACTCTCTAAATCTGAATCAGTCAAAATCTTCACTGATTTCATTCAGTGACCCATTTCAGTGAAATTGACTGAAATTCAGTCAAAATTCACTGATGAATTAGCTAGAAATGGGTCACTGAATGAAATCAGTGAAAATTTTTATTGATTCAGATTTAGAGAGTAGGCAAAATGGTAATTGTATAAATAACTGCTTTTCCTAGTTCCCTGCAGTGCCTGTGTCTATTCTGCAGTTGTTTTAATTGTTTAATAATGGTCACGATAATTAAGAAAATAGTTATAAATATTAAGATCCTGGTACATGTTACCATTTTTCCTGATAATTCACTGACAAACAACTTCACTGACAAATTCCTAGACAAACATTTACCAGGAATTTTTTGAGTGTAATTTGAATTTTATATTTTTCCCTTTTTCAGATATGCTTTCTGGAAAAATTAATTAGAAGCACAGTAAAAAAATTGGGCTTCTTTGATGTTTGGTCTTTTTTTATAGCTTCATGCTGTTAATTTCAATGTAAACTGTTTGGATCCTACTAATTCGTTTTAGAACTGAAACTTTAATACCGAGTTTAGGCTTGAATGAATGTCTTCTTTTTACTATGAGATTAATATAATTTCTTTTTTTTCTGTTTCAGGTGAGGCGTTTGTATTCTCGTTAATGGGGCAATTTGGGTAAGAGTTTTTTGGAACTGAAAATATCATATTATAGCCGTAGGATTTTAAACCTTCACCCGTATTAATTTGACCCACATTGGGAAAAAATTTGATCTCCATATAGAACCGTTAAGATCTTTCATGCCTTTTCCCGTTGCATTTCGATCAATCATCACAGTCAAGCCCTCGAGTTACAAGAAATGCCAGGCACGTTCTTATCAAGTTGGTAGCAACTTCGATTAAGAGTTTGAAACGATTCGTTGACAGACTATTTAAAGTAAAATTGGTACCAGTCAAGATATACAATCAACTCATTCTATAATCCATATCGGGTGAAAATCATAAAAATAATAAAAATCTGTTTTGTGACCGGATGACATAAAAATTCAGGGATATTCAAAAAGTGATTATTACTTTGCAATTATGATTAGGAACAAAATATGAATATTTCTTCCATATCAGATGGTAAGGATGGAAACTTTTTACATTGACTGTTTCGTCATTTTTCCATGAGAGACATTACCTTTACGACATATCGGAACAAGTGGGTCCGTAGTATACCTGTCTCTCATGGACTAGATTAATTTTTTAATTAATTAAATTTTGTCTAGATGAACTTTACATATTTTCCAATTCTGCAATCAATTCTGGACGTACACGTGCATTGATAATTAGATATAGAATTTTCTGTAAAAAGATATAACGCTACAAAACTGAAAGAATGTAAGAGGGGACATGGGACCGGATAACATTTACTCATATTTAATCGAATATATTTTGATACAGAATAAAGAAAAAATAATTGTCACATAAGGTGTTGCAGATAAAAACACGCTTAATAAAACCGTGTAATTAAAACAATTATTTTTTCATATAGGGCATTATTTCTCAACTGTCCCAACCCCAAAAATCGATCGGGCTCAAACTTCGGTAAAGACCGAAAGAATATACTTACTTTTCTTTATACTTATATACTTACTAGTAATTCATACTATGACAGTATACATTCTTACTAAATAAGTATGGTTACTTATTTATCCATACTTATTTAGTAAGAATGTATTCTGTCATAGTATGAATTACCCAAACTAACGTAGCGTGAGACGAGATCATACGAAAAAAGTAATTATGTTCTCTCGGTGTATTGGATGGTAGTTTATAGGAAAAAAAATTTGTCGCTGGGACACATATTTACCGATAGGAAGGGGGTGTAATTTTTTAGTTCTGTACGGGTACCATATATTTCGATGACTTATACCTCTGTTAATATCAATAAAATAAGGTTAATTTTATTTCTTTTCTTTTTATCTAGAAAGAAGGCTTAGGTTGTTGCTTTTAAACAACTGCAGGTTTAAAAATGGACAAATTGTTATTTGTTTTTTAAAATAAGCGTTATGTAAGTTTTTTTCGGTTATCATTTTTTTTCAATGAATTATGACTCATTTAAAATCAATAAAAAGAAATGTTCTCACTACAGCTTTGATAAAGTTTTTCATGCCCTTTCTTCTGATCATAAGCATTTTACGAAAAAAATAAATGCTTGACCTTCAAAAATGAAGGTTAAAACAATTATTTCTTCAACAAATGCTTTGACCTTCATTTTGGAAGGTCAAACATTTATTTTTTCAACAAATGCTTATGGTCATAATAGACGAGGACGTAGATAACATTGAGCATGCATAAATAGTGTAACGCAGTTTCTCTTCGGAATCATGTTCAG